>VDFB02090947.1:0-18803 GCA_007258455.2 Sequoia sempervirens
AATTTTCTCTCCAAATGCTAAATAGGATTTTCACTCTAAAAGCATGTCATATCTAGGTATATTTAGCAAGGAATTTGAACCAATCTCCTAAGAGGATCGTATGCTAGGAAAAAGGATTGAGTCTAAGGAGCTTGAAAATCATGAATCTAATGCCAAGTTGTTTGGGCTTTATGATGTTGGAGCCCATATTGAAATTTTCACTTCATGTCTATTGCTAAAAATTTAACTTGCTTTGTTAAAAATGTCATCTAGTTTGTGTCCCCTTTGTTGTCTTAATTTATCCAAATTAGGTTGAGACAAAAAAATTGGTTGTTTATATGTGAAGTTAGCCTTTTATAATAATTTTGAGACAGTTGAATATGCATACTTAAAAAATCCCTTAAAATTGTCCAAAATAGCCAAAATTATCAAAATATCAAGATTGCTATTTTTAATAAATTTGCATTTAAGCATGTATGGATCTAAAACTTTTCCCAAAGCTCTAGGAATACATTGTCAACCTTGAGAGTCAATTTCAATAAAAAGAACACTCAAATAGTAAGTATTAAACTTTCAAAATTTCAAGTCTTAGAAAAAATCTTAAATTTGAATTTTGAAGGTTCACATGATGTAATTTGGGTCTAAAAATTGGCACAAATTTTTAACAGTAGATCTCTTCAAGCTCTTTAGGTTAAAATAAATGAGAAGCTAAACCAGTACTCAAATCAAAAGTTACATCTCCTGAAAGTTGTGTTATTTCAAATATTTATGGCTATAAGTTTTAACTACCCATAAAAAAGTAGAAGCTAGCAAATTTCAAAATCAAAAGAAGGACAAAAATAGAAGATCCCAAAAATGTGATGTTTTAATTTTTTCAAAAAAAATTGTCATATTTGCCTTGATTTTTTTAAGGGGTTCTATAAAATGTAAAGTTTTTTTCGTTTATAACAGTTGGGTGATTTTGTAGATAAAAGTCTTGTGAAGAGAAACTCTGTAAAAAATTGTACTTTTTTTCCAAAGGATAATAGAGATCTAAATTTGGTTGGCATACATTATAATAATAATTTTATTTTGTTGAAATTAAGATGAATATAAATTTGTATTCGGGTTGTCTCCTTTATTATATTGTTTAACTCTTCAAGAGAAATTCATTTGAAGGAAAATTGGAAATCTTCACTTGCTCATTTGTCACAAGATTTGTTTGTTTAGTTTGCAAGCCTTTAAGGAGGCTAATACATCTTTATAAATAGTAAGTGGAGTTGCAATGTTAATAAATAATTACAAAGTAGAATCTAGGTAGAAAATCGTTAGAGTTTATATCATTGTAAGGCATTAGCATTTTAATAGTTAAATTTTGAAGTTATTATAGTTAAAGGGTTTAAATTATTATAAAGCAATAATATTTTGTTGATAAGCCCCAAAGCTAATTTTGTTAGGATAAATCGATAGGTGTAATATACAATGTCAGCAAGGGGAGGAGTGGGATATGTTTAAAGAATCTTTTGTTAACCTTTTCAGGAAACTCCTAAAATGGCCGACATACATTATATAAATGATACATTGTAAATCTAGACCATTAATTATTAGGTTTTAGATCTAATGGTGGATATTTTATTGGCATATCTTGCCCTAGAAGGTAACCCTATTTTATGAGGTTGTTGTACTACGATTGTAGACGGTGATGTATTTTGAGAGTCTGATAGCAGTCGTGTTGTCTCTGGATCTCTGGTGGTGATAATCCTATGAGAAGCTTGCTCTACAAGTATATTGTAATCTTTGTGATTTCTAAATAATATATTGGGTGGCTTTTGGAGTGTAGAGTTTTTCTCCTGAAAGGGTTTTCCCCACATAAATCACTATGTTGTGATAAACATGATATTCATTTTTAATTTTTTTTAAGTTTCTATAATTGTTAAGGATCTATAAAACATTTGCATTATTCTCCTCAAGATTAGTGTAAGAAGTTGTTCTTCTACCTTAGCTTCCCTTACAAGTGGTATCAGACTGATCACCTTGGTTTCAGCTTGTGGGTTGTTGGCTTTTGACCAATCCAGTTTGAGTGGAAGCTAGAAAAGATACTTTGTGATCTTGTTGCGTGAATTTCATATGGCAAGCTCATCGTAGAGAAATAGAGGTGGATAAATTTTGGAAATAATTTTGAAATGCGGAAGCTAAAGATGGAGGATGTGTTGATAGATTGAGATCCGGATGTTGTTGACTTAAAATGTTTCAAGGCCTATGATCCCACTCAAGCCGCCTTCAATATGATGTTATTATAGACCATAAGTCGTCTATGAGGAAACCTCTACACAAAAACTATGGAAGAAGCTTGGTGAGATGTATCAGGCCAAATCTTTAGTGAACAAGATTTTCTTGAGAAAGAAGTTGTATTCCTTGAGAATGGAAGAGAGTGGACAATCACAAACAACGAATCATTCAATATGTTGGTGGCTCAATTGGAATTAGTTGGTGTCAAAATGTATGAAGAGGAGAAATGTCAGATCTTGCTTTGTTCTTTGCCTAATTCGTGGGATTCTCTTTTTATGGGTATTGGGAATACTTTTGCTATTTTGAAGAATGAAGATGTGGTGGGTTCTTTGCTTTTTGAAGAGATGAGGAGGAAGGTATCCATCACTGCCAAGGAGGCCCTAAATATTCATGAAATACCTAAGGAAAAAGGAAAGAAGAATGAGAAGCATGACAAATCCAAGTCCAAGGGGAGATCTAAATCTCCTGGAAAGTCCAAAGTTATTTGCTGGAACTATGGTAAGCTTGGACATGTTTGTAAGGATTGCAAAGAAGAAAGGAAGAAGAAAAAGAAGAAATTTGATACTAATTCTAAGTTTGAGAAGGAAGATGGCAACACATTCATTGCAACTTTGGCAACTCGTGTAGGTAATGATGCATGGTTAATTGAATCAGGTGCATCTTTCCATATGACCTTTGATAGAGATTGGTTTTCTAAATATGAAGAATTTTATGGAGGTAAAGTGTACTTGGGTGATGATTCTCATTTAGACATTGTTGGTCGTGGTAAAGTTAAAATCAATTTTCTTGATGGTAGAATAAAAAGGATTAATGGTGTGTTGCATATCCCCGGTTTAGCATGGAATTTTTTTATCTATGAGCAAACTAATAGATACGGGTGTGTAGGTAGTATTTTCTGATGCAAGATGCAAAATGGTTAGAGGTGTTATGGTGATTTCTAGAGGTGTTAGACATGGCACATTATATAAGCTTGATGCATGCACTATTGAGTGTAATAGCACTTCTATGAAAAATAAGTTTGTGGAAGAAGTGAGGGTTTCACTTTCAACAGATAGTCATGGCTTTTGGGTACCCAAGGGTGGTCTTTCTTTTGAATCAAAGTTACCTGCAGAGAAAACTATGTTATGGAACTAAAGACTTGGCCACATTGGAGAAAAGGGTCTAAGGACCTTGAAAAATAAAAACCTTGTAGAAGGTTTATCTAATTGTAATCTTGAATTTGATTTCTATGAGCATTGCATTTATGGAAAACAAAATTGTGTTCAGTTTTACTCGAGTTCTCATAAATCTTTTGGTGTATTAGATCTTATTCATTCTGATGTGTTTGGTCCTGTAGATGTTCCTTCAATTGGTAAATCCACATATTATATTATATTTATTGATTATTATAGTAGGACATGTGGGTATATTTTCTAAAGAGTAAATATGAAGTTTCAATCGATTTAAAGAATTTAAACAATGGTTGAGTTACAGACTGGAAAGAAAATAAAATAAGATTGATAATGGTAGTGAATTTTTCTCTAATGATTTTGAATATTTTGTAAAGATTGTGGTATTCATAGGCGAAGACAACTCCATATTCTCCACAATAGAATGGAGTTGTAGAAAGAATGAACATGACACTAATGGAGAAGGCTAGGAGTATGTTAAGTGGTGTTGGCCTAGAACAAAGGTTTTGGGCTGAAATTGTTGCCACTACCTGTTACCTGATTAAAAGGTCTCCTTCATCAACTCTTGTTGATAAGATGCCTATAGAGGCATGGTTAGGTTGCAAGCCTTCATTAAGACATCTTAGAGTTTTTGGTTGTAAGGCATATGCACATGTGCCAAAGGAGAAGAGAAAAAAGCTGGAGAACAAGGTTGTGAAATGTATCTTCATCAGATATAGTTATGGTGTGAAAGGATACAAGCTTTGGGATCCTGTTGCACAAAATGTAATATATAATAGAAGTGTTATTTCTAGAGAAACTAAGCCTTCTTCTGTTACATTGCAACCAAAAAAAAGTAAACAGGAAGATGTGATTCAATTTCCTTCTACACCTGAGAAAGTTGAATCGAGGCCCAAGGATAAACAAGAAGTTGAGGAGAGCTCATCTAGCTCTGGATCTTTAGAAGAGGAGGAAGAACCTCTAACTAAACTTGTTCATAGGTCTATAGGAATAGACAACCACCTGAAAAGGTATACACCTGATGATTGGAGATGTATTTTTGCTTTGAATACTAACATGGATGAATCCAAATTTGTAGACATGGATGAACCCAAATTTGTAGAAGAGGCATTAGGTATGACTGATGCAAAATCTTAGAAGATTGCTATGGATGAAGAAATGTCATCTTTGAAAAATAATGGTAAACGGGATCTCCATTGCTTGAAGGACAAAAACCTATTGGTTGAAAATGGGTGTTCAAGAAAAATATTGGTTCAGATGGAGGTATTGAGAAGTAAAAAGCAAGGTTGGTTGTGAAAGGTTACTCTCAAGTTGAGGGTGCTGATTATGGTGAGATATTCTCTCTTGTAGCAAAAATGACATCATTATATTTTTGCTTGTTATTGCTGCTGCTTATGATTTAGAGGTTGAGCAAATGGATGTGAAAATTGCTTTACTTCATGGTGACTTGGAGGAGGATATTTATATGACATAGCTAGAGCACTACATGGTGAAAGGTAAAAGTAAGTTGGTTTGTAAATTGAAGAAATATTTGTATGGTTTAAAATAGAGTCCTAGGATGTGGTACCAGAAATTTGATACATATGTGTTGAGTTTGGGATTTAAGCATTCTAAATAAGATCATTGTGTTTATTATAAAATTGAGGGTGATCATTTCCTGTTTATTGCATTATATGTTGATGATATGTTATTTAATAGCAAAGGGAAAGGTTTGATTTCAAAATTGAAATCTCAACTTGCTACTAAATTTGAAATGAAAGATCTCTAGTGCAGCTAAACACATTCTTGGGATGAAAATCAAAAGAGATAGATTGAATAGAAAGCTATGGCTTGGCCAAAGTAAGTATGTCAATCTAATTTTATAGAGATTTAACATGTAGGATTGTACACCATTGTGTGTTCCTGTTTCAGTTGGAATAAAGTTATCTATTTTAGATCGTCCAAAATCTCCATCAAAGATGGAAGACATGAGCAAAGTGCCTTACCAAAGTGTAGTTGGAAGTTTAATGTATGCTATGGTTTGTACTAGACTAGACATTGCCCAAGCAGTGGGAGTTCTTTCCAAATATATGTCTAATCCTGGTAGAGTTCATTGGGCTGCAGTTAAAATGGTCTTTAGATATTTGCGTGGTACCTTATATTATTTCTTATATTATCATAATAATGTGATTTAAGATGAGATTTCCCTTGATATTCATGGTTATGTGGATTCAAATTGGGTAGGTGATATTGATAGTAGATGATCCACCAGTGCTTATGTGTTCACATTATTCGGTGGTGCGGTTAGTTGGATGAGTAAGCGACAGGCTATGGTTGCTTTGTCCACTACTGAAGCATAGTATATGGCAGCTAATCATGCTTGTAAAGAAGCCATTTGACTTAAGATACCATGTTTAGATATTAAAGTAAAACAAGGTGCAGTGAAAATTTATTATGACAGTCAGTGCGATATGTCTAGCCAAGAATGCGTCATTTCATGCCAGGACCAAGCACATTGATGTATGGTATCATTTTGTTAGAGATATGGTCGAAGATGGAAGGGTGAATTTGGTTAAGGTAGAGACTTTGATGAATGTTGTTGATTCTTTAACTAAGCCTGTGAGCATAGAGAAGTTCAAACGATGTTCAAAGATTATGGGCCTTTCGGCCCCTAGTAATCAAGAGACAATGTTTACTCCCTCCCATTACTCTTAAAAGGTGTTCGACAAGTGGGAGATTTGTTGGGAAAATATGTCTCAACCTTACAATTATATAAAGGTTATTATTGATAGGATATATATATATATATATATCCTAGTTACACCAATAGGTGTAATATACAATGGTAGCAAGGGAAGGAGTGGGATGTGTGTAAAGATTTTTTTGTTAACTTTTTCAGGAAACTCCTAAAATGGCTGACATACATTATATAAATGATACGCTATAAATCTAGACCGTTAATCATTAGGTTTTAGATTTAATGGTGGATATTTTGTTGGTTTGTCTTGGCTTAGAAAGTAACCCTATTTTATGAGGGCATTATACTACGATTGTAGACAGTGATGTATTATGAGAGTCTGATAACAGTCGTGTTGTCTCTGGATCTCTAGTGGTGATTCTCCTATGATAAGCTTGTTCTGCAAGTATATTGTAATCTTTATGATTTCTAAATAATATATTGGGTGGATTTTAGAGTGTGGGTTTTTTTCTCCTGGAAGGGTTTTCCCCATGTAAATCACTTTGTTGTGGTATGCATGCTATTTGTGTTTATTTATGTTTAAGTTTCTGTAACTGTTAAAGATCTTTAAAAGTTTTGCATTATTCTCCTCTCAAGATTAGTGTAGGAAGTTGTTTTTCTACCTTAGCTTCCTTACAAAAAGAGATCTCAAGACCACATAACACATGAACACCAAGACTTTCTCAGAAGAATTGGCTATGAAGGTAGCCACCCAAGATCTAGAGGCCTAATAGAAAGCACAAAAGAGAGAGAGAAATAATATGACAAGAATAAACTGTATTCAATGTCAATAATATGATATGCAATACAATGCTCAATACTCAATACAATGCATAGGAGACCCCTTGGATATATAGCCAAGGTGAGAATATAGGAGGGCATAAGATTATGACAAGTGTCGTAATCTTATGACATGTGACAACAATGAAGAGTTATCACTCCATCTAAAGTGGAAAAAGATAATGTGATAATCTCCACAAAAGGTGGATCACCCACAAAAGGTGGAGAGATGATCACATGATGTGTCCACAAAAGGTGGAAGTGATGAGGTATGAGATGTCAAGTCCACAAAAGGTGGAAAATATCCAACAACCTCCTATGTGGTCCCTAAGTAAACTTAACTAAGGTGTAATCATGACCTAGGACAAGGTACAAGACATTTAATTACACCAACACCCCCCCTTAAGTGCAACTTAGGGAGAATGTACACAAATGAAAACAATGAAAGATGGGTCCCGGCTACTAGGCCATGTTAGGTACCCATGTACAAACACAATGAAATCTCTCACAAGTGGAGTAAAGATAGAAAAACCCAGTGGGAAAAAACTACCCCCCAAAAGAGAGATGAAATACAAAAGACTATGAACATAGCATGAGAAGGATAAAACCCCATGTGAGGAAAAGGTCCCCCCCATACAAGAGAAGAAGAAGAGAGACAAAGTATCCCCCCTTCAATGTACAATGATCACCAATGGAAGATGCTCGAGAAGGAATGAAGAAACTGCTCCAAAACTGTCGAACAACGTTCCTCCCCTTGGGAAGAAACAATACCAAAGGTGGATGAATGAAGTCTCCCCAATCAACAAGTGAAGAAGGAAGAACCCTCAAGATGTAAGAAGTCTCTGAAATCTGCTCAAGTGTCCCTGTGTTGATGCCGAAAGATGCCTTTCCCAAACCATGTGAAGCTGCAATGTAGTCACCTCCTGGAATCTGTGAGAAACCCTTTGCAACAACACTCTGATCCGCTGAAAAAGACAACTCAGGATCTAGCAAGGATGAAGATAGAACATATTCCAAAGACAATGTCTCCTCAAAAGAGAAAGTGGCCTCCTCCAACTGCTGTAAAGATGCATCCACAATCACATCAACCTCGAAAGACTGATCATGTAGAGGAGGGTCAGAGTGTTCCCTCGCAACAACTGAAGAAGAATCACCTTCATCAAAGAGAAGATGTAGATAATCAAGTGTGTCTCCCAAGTCTGCAATGTAGGACTCCACAAACAAACTGCCAATGTCTGTCAAGTAGTCATCCCATGAAGCTGCTGCTGGAAGACAAGGTATGCACTGTTGCACTGAATCACAAGGTACTGAAACTGTTAGAACACAAGTGTCATCAGGTACATCAGTCAATATAGAAGATGGAGTATCAACAATAGGTTCATGAACCTTAGAAGTAGAGAGCACTCCAAGATTCAAGTAACCATACTCAATCTCATCATGTGTGTCCACACTAGGGTGAACTGAATCATCAATAGGAGCAAAATATGAGAAGGTGTAGAACCGAGAATAATCATCAACCTCCCCAACTGCAACAAGAGCCTTGCTATGCAAATCCCAAACAATGACAGAATCTGGTGTGAACTCTACACTCTTTCCTGAACCACTATGTGTAATCTGATAGATGGAAAGGATATTCCTTGACAAAGTAGGCACACATTAAACATCATTAAATGCTCCACCTTCAACGTCAATAGAACCCTTCCCACAAACTTCCAAAGAAGTGTTGTTGGCCATCAAAATGGGTGGTGATGAACAAGAATCAAATGAAGAGTACATATCCTTGCACGAAGTCATATGATGCGAAGCTCCTGAATCAAGGATCCACTGATCTGAATTGGAATCTGCAACTGCAAGAAATGCTTGCCCCTTATGTTTATCATGTTGAGATGATGTAGAAGAAGGAGAAGAGCTTGATGTTGTTGCCATGAGAGTTGTTCCTTTTCCCTTAGAAGAAGTGGAAGGAGATGATTCCTTCTCTTGATATGCAGTTGGCAAGTTGATGTTGTTCTTCTTAAGGATGTGTTTCAACTCATCAATTTGCTTAACATGACAATGATGCTCATCATGACCAATCCTTTTGCAATATGCACATGTTGGTTGCTCCCTCTTGCTTGAATTGTTGTACTTCTTTGAAGAAGATGATGTTGATGAGCTTTGTTGTGGAGGAGTGGATTGTTTGTTCTCTCCTTGTGGCTTTGGCGAAGATTGCTTTTGGTCCTTTCCCTTTGCCTTGCTTATTGTTTCCATGATTGACCACCAATGCTCTTGAAGTTGAAGACTTGAGAATACCCATTTTCATCAACTTATTTTGCTCAAGAATCAAAAGATCTGTGAGAGCCTCAAAAGATGGTGTTTTGAAGTTACTTATTGTCAATCTTTGAGTTTGAAAACTTGAAACAAAGGCTGCATACTCAACTGGAAGTTTATCTAACAAGTTGAAGACCAATTGATCATCCTCTTTTTCAATACCACAATCTTTTAGTTGTGCTCTTAATTCATTTGCCTTAGTGACATAATCCTGAATTGTATCAAAATCTTTGGGATCAAGGCTTAAGAGATCATGTTCAAGTTTGTATCCCTTAACCTTATCAACCTTACCATACAAAGCAGCAAGTTTATCCCAAGCTTCCTTAGCTGTAGTACATTTATCAACATGGAAAATGAGATCATCTGAAATGAACTTCCTTAATGTACCCAATGCCATAGAAGTTTTAGTGAGCCAATCCATATATGCTGTTGGATCTGCCTTAGGATCTGAAGGTGCAGTTATGGTTCCATCAATGTAGTGAATTAAACCTTTTTCCATTAGTTTACTCCATGCACGTACTTTCCAAGTACCATAATTATGTGCAGTTAAGAGTGGAACTTTAGATGAACCCATGATGGAATACAAGAGCACAAGAGAGAAAATATGAACAATCACACAATAGACACCCCCCCAAATTCACTCAATCAAAGTACCCCCCCACAAATAGAAGATTTTGGCACTTTATAATGTAGTGCGTGTACAATAGGCCACTTGCAATTTGGCTAAGTGGGCTTATGATTTCTGATTTACAACTTGCCAATAAAGAGTCTGATAACAGACTAGAACAAATAAGCAAAGACCTAAATCCAGATCTATGCAATACAAGTGCCAAATAGGCCAAAAAGGACCATATGCTGAAAGTACAAAATCCACTCAAAATCGCTTCAAACTGATTGTAGATTCAAGAAGTAGATGAAAAATCATGCACTTTCAAAAAAAACGGCACTTGAAAAGGAGTTCGTATGAGCCTGAACGAAGCCTTTGAAGTTGCAGAAATGGTGACAAGACAGGTACAGTCATGAGAAACTGAAAATTCTGGAAAATCTGTGCACCAAAATTAGAAACTGAGTACACCACTGCGAAGTACACAAAAAACTAGCCCAAATCAAAAAAAATTGCTCGAAAAAAGGAGCAAAAATGAGCTAGATATGGCCTTCCCAAGTTGAACTGCAAAACTGAAAAGCTCAATGGTGAGGGGGGCAAAAAATTTCAAAAGGAGCTGACATCATCCTGACACGTGCTGACATCAGCAAAATACGATGTTAAATTTGAAGGTCATTTGGCCGTCAGAAGTCTGCATGAGCGTAAAATTGACGGCCGAATAGCCGTCACAGTCGCCGTCTGTGGGCACGCTGGAATATTCTTTTTTGACGGAATATGCTGGAGTCTTTGACTGTTCGGAATTTTTGGTTGATCGACCCGGAATATGAGTTGACCGGCCGCCTGTTTGACCGCCGGTAGGAAGGAACGCCCGAATTATTTGTGACTGCCGGGTAGTAGAGGTCGCCGACGGTGAAGATTGACCGAAATTGTCTGTTGACCGACGCCGGTGGAAAGAGTGTGAAGGCCGCGGGGAGACTGCCGGGCCGCGGCCGATAGGCCACGCGGCGGATGACGGTGCAGCAGGCGGGTACACAGTACCCTGCCTTCGCAGGTCTGCGGTACTGTGTACCGCGGCCAATAAATAATTTTTTATTTTATTTTATTTTATTTTCAATTTTTTTATTTATTTTTGATTTATAAAAAATCAAAACAATTTTTTTGATTTTTCAATAAAAATAAATCTGCGAATATTGATTTTCCTAAAAATTTCACAGAATAAGAATTTTTCAAAAATACCCCAAATTTTTTTTTTAATGGGGTTTTCAATTTTTCTAAAAAAAATTTCAAAATAGTTCTGAAATTTTTTTTTCGAAAAATCTGAGAAAATAATAATTTTTCAGAATTATAGAGAAATTCAGAAAATTGAAAAAATACCAAAATTGAAGAATTTTTCAGATCTGGAGCTCCCAAAGTCCGATTTGGATGAAACGAAAGGCGATCTCAACTGGAAACAGCCTCCCGAACGCAATGGTGGACTTAGATTTGGCATAGGATGCTCCAAAATGCTGCAGCAACATAGATCTGAAAATAGACCAATCGTCAAATGCACCAAGATCTCTCCAAAATGGCAATCCAAAGACGCTCCAATCGCTCTGATACCATGTAAGAATTGGCTATGAAGGTAGCCACCCAAGATCTAGAGGCCTAATAGAAAGCACAAAAGAGAGAGAGAATAATATGACAAGAATAAACTGTATTCAATGTCAATAATATGATATGCAATACAATGCTCAATACTCAATACAATATGCATAAGAGACCCCTTGGATATATAGCCAAGGTGAGAACATAGGAGGGCATAAGATTATGACAAGTGTCGTAATCTTATGACATGTGACAACAATGAAGAGTTATCACTCCATCTAAAGTGGAAAAAGATAATGTGATAATCTCCACAAAAGGTGGAAGATGATGAAGGTAATGATGATGTCAAGTCCACAAAAGGTGGAAGTGATGAATGAGATGTCGTCACAAAAGCGTGGAAAATTCCAACAACCTCCTATGTGGTCCATAAGTAAACTTATCAGGTGTAATCACGACCTAGGACAAGGCAAGACATTTAATTACACCAAGACTTTCACTTGGAAAACCCAAAAAGGGAAAACCGTGATGAGGATCAGCTCACAATATATTATAACTGGTTATAAGATATTACAGGGGCTCACTGCCAGGACTCACTGTCCTTATAAGGCTCATAGCCAAAATTAGATACAAAACAAAAGTGGCTACACAACCAAAGTCTGAACAGATACAAAGTGCACCTTCCTTGTGTTGAATTTAGTTCCTATGAAGCTTTGAATACAAAATACTGCTCTGCTCAACAGTCACTCAACATTCACAACAATTTTTCCCTTATTCTAATTTCACACATACAAATTTGCAAGTTCACACAATTTCAAATCTTGCACACATCACATTACATTGTTAACACCTTACACAACTCAAAAATTTCCTACATATATACCCTATTACATTTGCATACATTAATTAGGTCAGCCTAATTAGATGTAGCCTTATTTTAATTCAAAATAGCTTTGGCAACTCCACATTTGAGTCAAAAACATCTTCGTGCTCAAATCAAACATGCAATACTTTATTTACGTTAGCATGGACCTAAAATAGGTCTTAATAACATCCACAGTACATACATATTATTTACAACACATAACATGTGTTAGGTCAGCCAAGAATTGGGCCTAAACACAAAATAGACCAACTGATCACATAACAACAATCCGTCTGATTAAATAAACATGCACCATCTAGAATATATATAACGTTGACATCTATAAAACATCTTCCAAAATGTAGAGTGTAAATCCAAACACTGGAGGAATGTAGACCAAATAACTCATACCCATTTATATTGTATAAAGCCAAAAATTGTATGTCGAACTTCTGCTACTTGTAACTTTCAGCCTGTTCATCCAAAATCATTGAAATCTTGATTATAGGTGCCTTTAGTAGTCCTAAATAACATACTGTAACCACATAAGCCTTTAGTAGGGTTCATTCTTCATTCTTTCAACAATATACCCCTTTGTCATTGATGGCAACATGTGCAAAAAATGAATCTCCAAAAATTCAAAACATTCATCATCAAAGACTTATATGAACTCTCCCTTTCAAAAATACATAAAAAATTCTCTCAAGATGCAATATCTTAACAACTCTAGCACTCAAAGTTTTTCCAACAATTCTAGCACCAAAACTTCTCCCCTTTTGACATCAAGGACAAAGGGTGTGCTAGTGAGACACATGTATTGAAAGGCATTCAAAATGAAATGACTAGCTCCCCCTTAGAGAGTTATCCCAAGAATTGTATTTGATCATATGTACATGAAATAAAAACTTAAAGCAACTAAAACAGAGTAATAATATACAGGGTGAAATATGTTCACCTAGAGGAGGAATCACCTTCAAGCTCCTTAATAATTGCTTGTCAAGTAGGTTTTCCTTCAATCTAAATCTTTCTAGCTACAACAAGTGCCTTATACATTGATTCCAACTCCATTAAGCTCTCCTCTCCCTCTTCCAGAGTACTAGGATTAGGATTAATCTTTGCAAGGTTTTTAGCTTCAACGAGAGCACTTTATATTGGTATGTGCTTGCACTTCACTAAGTCTCCAAGCTATCCAAACCACCTTATAACATCTTCTTTCTATCTTTGCGAAGTGAAGAACTTATTTTGCAAGTTTGAAATGGTATACCAGGAGGCTTAGTTTCTATCTTTTGCAAGGTCATAAGCTCTGGAGGCATTAGTCAATTGTAACTCTATTGAGTCCATTAGGTCCTTAATGCCTTGTGTGGCATTCAACCACCTCATGCAATACAAGAATAATGTTTGGGCTTCATCTTCACATTCCTTCACTTCTTTCAAGCATTTCATCACTTTGCTATGTGCAATTGCACATCTGTCTTGAAGTTCAAGCATTCTCTTCTCAACAATCCTTGATTCAACTTCTTTTATAGTCCACTCCTTTAGGCTAGAGGTATACTCCCTGAGTGAATCAACTAGAAACTTTAAATTCTCAATAGGTGTTAAAGAATCATCAATTGTGGTACTGGGGGTAGCATCTTATAGGGCCTTGATGACATCATTGATTAGTTCAGTCCCCTTTTGATGAGTCTCTATAATCTCCTTTCTCCCAGAGGTAAGAAAAGTATCTCCAAGCTCCATCCTCTGAATAGGTGAGACATTATTTAGATCTACACAACTTTGATGTGATAGGAGTTGAATTAACTCGGGAGGAATGGTTGGTTGAATCCTTGTTCGCCTTGTCAGAAGACCCTTGAGTGTATTACTAGAGGATTCTCCAGACGACTTTGATGGATCCAAGGTCTTTTGGGATTCTTCTTCATTTCTTTCAACTTCAATTTCTTCTTGGTTCTCTTATTTGTCTTCTTCTTCTTTTCTGGAGAGGTTTTCCTTTTGTTTGTCTTTTTTTTCATCATCCTTTTTATTCTCATCATCTTCCTTATCATTGTTCTTTTCTTCTTGATCTACTTCTTCTCCATTTTTATTTTATTCACCTTCATTTCCAGTATCCTCATTCTACTTGTCATGGTGGTCTTCAACATTATCATTGGCATCAACCTTATTTTGTTCTTCATTATTTTCACCGATTGTATTTTCAGTATCTTGCAAAGGAGTGAATGTCTCTAGGGAAGCATTTGTATTATCTACCAGTGGTGGAGAGATCACCACATTCTCTGTGTCATCAAATGATGGAGTTTCTTCTATAGTTTGAGCATTTACATCTTCTGAAACTACTTTGAAAATAGGTAAATTGGTAATTTGAGGAATATTATCCTTTGCATCAGTAACCTTAGCACTATCATGCTCCTTTTCTTGAGATTTTCCAAATGATGAAGCTAGAATCATCCCAAACTTCTTTGCAATATCTCTAACTGTATTCACTATATCTTGTTTTAGCTTTTCTACTCTTTCCTCTTCTTTTCCCATAAGTATGGTTACTCTTTGTTTAATCCTAAATTCTTTTGTATACACTTCAATTAGTGTGGCTTTGTCATTTTCAGATAGAGAGGATCAAATCTCCTCTAGAGCACTAGATTTCATCTTATCTTCCTTTTCAATAGCCTTATGTCTTCTTTCCATCAATGCATTCCACACAAATACAAGCACTTTGTCTTGAATGTTGTTTATATCAGCCTCTAGAATAATAATATGCTGAATGATTGCTTCAACGATTGTTTTTTGACCTTCTTCATCCATTTCTTCATATAAATTTGTAGTGGCTTCTAACATATTGCCATGATTCAACATATTGTTAATAAGAACATCTAATTTCATAGAAGAGTTAACACTTATTGGAGGAGTTTTTATCTTCTTTTTCTTTTGCTCCAGAGAGCCTTCCTTTGATTTCTTTTCTTTCTCCTTCTCAGGTTTCTTGTGAATATGTACTATGAAAGCTTCTCTTTCCAATTCTATCTCCTCTTCTTCTGAAGTGTCCACTATGTCATTTTTAGTCTTCTTTGTTTCAGTGCTTGCTTCTTGGGGTGCACCTTCACCACTTGTAGAGACACTGCTTCTAATTTTCCTGGTTAGTTATTGTTCTCCTTCCAACCCAAGCTTGATCTCTTCTTCTACCACAACACTTAGATTTCTAAAACCATTTTGTTTCTTCCTCCTTCCAGAGGTAGTAGGGGGCGCTACCAGAGGTACATCCTTTCTCTTTGAGGTCCGGGCATTGGGTCCAGAGGGTGCATACACATTACCTATTTTCTGAAGCATTGGGCTCCACCTTCTCCCTTTAACAATAGTTATGGTAGTAGGTTTTGGCAATGCAAAGGTAGGGGTGGAAGCTGATCTTCCTGATCTACATGGTCTAGAGGACTCACCAGATGTATCAACTTCTTTGACATCCCTCTCTATAGAAATTTATCTTAATCTATCTACATCGCCTTTTGAAATTCCATGCAACTCAAATTATAGCTCTACCTTTTTGTTCACTCTTTTGGCTCTTGTAGGTGTAGAGGTCTCCAAGTGCACCTTAGTAGATTTTTCTTCATATGTGTCATGTCTTGGTAGGGAGGAGTCTTTAGGACTGTTTAACAATAACTCAATGTATCTCTCAGCCTCACCTTCAACAATCTCATATCCAAGAGCCTTAATCCATATTGTTCTGGGTTCAACCGCCTCTATTATACACTCATCAATGGATACAAGAAAGGTTATATCATTTGCATGCTTCTCCACTAAAAAATTAGGAATTCTTTCTCTGTCATTCATATTCTTTTGGAATACTGCAAAAAATGCAGTCAATGAATTATCCTGGGCTTTATAATCTACAATGTTGTGTAAATAATCAAAAATTTGGTGTGCCATTGGTTTGCTTTTCTCCCACACAATGTATTTTCTTCTGGGTAGCTCCCTCAAGAAGTAGAATAATAAACATACAATCTAAGTTTTGAATTTAAAAGAATACTTCTTATCTTTAGTTTGATTCAAGTTCTCTAAAATTTTCTACCAGAGCAACTCACATGAGTCATAATCCTTCCCATTTACTACCATATCATGGGCAACATAGATTGCAGTTGCAGATACTAAGTTCTCCCTGTTGGTAAAGTAGATCTTAGGGCCAATCATAATTGATGCATACTTCACAACAGGATTGGTGATGGGTTTAGTTGTTAGTTCTCTTTTGTCAAATGTGGCACCAATTAGCTGCATAACCACATCATTCTTTACAAATTTTAACACTGATACAAGTATGGTATTGTAGACACCTAAATTTGGACACTTACATTGGTCCAAATTGATCTTTTTTCATCTAAACATCCTTTTATTCACGTTAATTAGGTAATATTGCTATTATCTAATTAATATTCTTAAATTCCTCTAAACCCTTTAGGTATTTAGTTAACAATTAAATACCTTACCCCCTTACTCCTCCTTTCATCAAATGAATTAAATCAATATGACATTTATTTAATTCCTCACATGTTACATCACTTTCACTTTCACTTAATCAACCTCTTAATCTCTTCATTAGGGTTGTGCACATGCCTAATCCTTGATTAGGATGTGTCACATCCTCCAACTTTTGCAAGTTGGATTATAATCTTCTTTAACCACTAATTATCTTCTAATCACTAATTAGCTCTTCTAATTAGCATCTTAATCAACTCTCCCCATCCCTGAAAGAATTTTTAATTCCTTTTTATTCATCCAAGGCTCCTCTCTTCCCCATGTGAATTTTTAATTCACTTTTATTCCTCCAAAGAATCTTCTCTTCCCCATGCAAGTTTTAAAACCTTTGACTTGTCACATCACATGTGCCAAAGTCTTCTAGAATCTTTGATTTGTCACATCAAGTCACATATGGACAAGTGCTTCTCTTTTTAGAACCTTGTCTTATCCATGGGATTCTTTCAAGCATGTGAATTTTTTAATTCACATTTATTTTTCCAACTACTTTCCTCTTCCCCATGGAGATTTTTGAGGAATACTAAAATTCCTCTCATATTATTTTCCAACCATTTGGGAACAAGAACTTCCCTTTTAAGGCAATCTTCTCCTATCCCAATGTACTTTCAAAATATTTGTCCTTCTTCCACATCATGTACCCTCCTTCCATCTCATCATGTCCTTTGGACACTTCATCCTCCACATGGCAAGATGTGAGGGTTTGTGAGTCCTCAACTCACCATAGCCCTACATCTTGGCCATGGTGGCTCAATTTTAATCGTTCATTTATCTAGAGAATTCAAATTCTTCTATAAATACCCCCTCTTTTTTTTCATTTAGGGACTTTATGCATTTGATAACAAACTCTTGTCATTTTACCATTTGAAGCCATACTTAGCCAATTCACATATTTTGCCTTCATCATAGCACTTGAATCCACTATCCATCCACTTTCAACCATTTTGCATCTTTCATCTCATTTTCCATCTAAGGAGCAACATCACGAATCACATCAAGGGCCAACCAAGGACAACGTGAATAGAAGGTATATCATTTGTTTTGTTTTATCTTATTTTTATTTGTGTTCATCGTAGCCTAATCGTGAGGTGGTCTTGTGTTTATTTTCTCTTGCATTTCTAAGTTGTCTTGAATTTTTAGATAGATCACAAACACCTACACACATTTCTGGCACGCCCAATGGGACTCAAACCCACACTCGCCTGTGCCAAAGTCTTCTAGAATCTTTGACTTGTCACATCAAGTCACATGTGGACAAGTGCTTCCATTTTGGAACCTTGTTTTGTCTATGGGATTCTTCTAGGCATGTGAATTTTTAATTCACATTTATTTTCCCAACTACTTTCCTCTTCCCCATGGAAATTTTTGAGGAATACTAAAATTCCTCTCATGTCACTTTCCAACTATTTGGGAACAAGAACTTTCCTTTTAAGGCAATATTCTTTTCTCCTAATGTACTTTCAAAGTACTTGTCCTTCTTCCACATCATGTACCCTCCTTCCATCTCATCATGTCCTTTGGACACTTTATCCTCCACATGACAAGATGTGAGGGCTTGTGAGTCATCAACTCACCATAGCCCTATATCTTGGCCATGGTGGCTTAATTTTAACCATCCATTTATCTAGAGAATTCAAATTCTTCTATAAATACCCCCTTTTTCTCTTATTTAGAGACCTTATGCATTTGATACCAAACTCTTGCAATTTTTCTATTTTAAACCATACTTAGCCAATTTGCATATTTTTCCTTCATCATAGCACTTGAATCCACTATCCATCCACTTTCAACCATCTTGCATCTCATCTTGCATCTTTCATCTCATTTTCCATCCAAGGAGCAACATCACGAATCACATCAAGGGCCAACCAAGGACAATGCGAATAGAAGGTATATCATTTGTTTTGCTTTATCTTACTTTTATTTGTGTTCATCGTAGCCTAATTGTGAGGTGGTCTTGTGTTTGTTTTCTCTTGCATTTCTAAGTTGTCTTGAATTTTTAGATAGATCACAAACACCTACACACATTTT
>VDFB02090949.1:0-48913 GCA_007258455.2 Sequoia sempervirens
ATATGTGTTCTAGGAAAAGTTTAAGAAAAGTATTCATAACACATACTTAGACAATAAAACTATGAATTTTGATGGAGAAGTTATGAGAAAGGCTATGGAAGCCATGGCTTTTATGAATAAGTCTGAAAGAAATGAAAAGATTAGAAATGTCACCTATGCAAGAAAGGTAGGGACTAGAAATGTCACATATGCAAGAAAGGAAAGGACTAGAAATGTCACCTATGAAAGAAAGGAAAGGACTAGAAATGGGTGTTCATTTTTGGGAATCTACATGATTAGATCCATAGGTGTAAACTTGATTAATGCCACTTCCACAGTCATAGACTTGAAACCTAGACCTTTAAATTTCAAATTCATTTTTTATCCTATTGACTCCAACCTACTAGTGATTATGAGCAAACCTAATGCATGTTTATGTTGATTTATGCACTCATTTTTAGATAGTCATGCTAAGGTGTTGAAGATCATGTAAGAGTTAATAAGGACTTGTCATTGATCATTTATGAGAACATTCTAGTAACATTTATTAGAGCACATGATCTTATATATATGGCATGCTTCTTTGATGTCTTTGATCCTTAGAGCTCCATAAAGACAATCCATTAGGGTACTAACTCAAGAGAACTTGACCCTCACAAATTAATAGATTCCCTAAAGTTGCTCCTAAACACTCCTAGTCTTTAGACACATCCATACATAAAAATCAAGGTGGCTGAATTCCAATAGTCTATCGTCTATCAAGTGAAATTTTTGAGTTAGAATTCAACTTTGCACACATATTCAAGTTTGCACTTGCAAAGATTAGGTTTGGAATCTCATAGGTGAATCCCAATAGAGAACTATTTATTTGTAGTGTCTTAGATCTTTATTTCATCAAGCTCTAAAATTCCTACACCTTGATGAACCAACTTCTTAAATTTATTTGAAGACATTTCCATCATCAACTTTTAAATTAAATATCACATTATTTTGTTTAATTTTCACATTTACTTTTTTATAATTTGAATTATGAATCTCATATCTAATTCTAAAACTTTTTATTATTATTTAACCATTTATTTTAATCAAACTTTAATGAAGCACATTTAGTTTCATTGCAAATTTACTTCTATAAATATAAATATAATGTATATTTTTAATAGTTGTATAAAATTTATGTGGTACTGGAGGGCGTGTTTGCCAAAAAAATTTTACGAGACACACTACAATTTATGAATGATTTATGAGGGGCTAACCCACAGTCTTAAAAAAAACAGTTGTATAAAATTAAAAAAATCAATGATACAATATTTATTTATAATTTTATAATAATGGAAAACTCTTCACATTTTAATTGTAATTTTCATTTGTCTCATAAGCTCCATCACAGAACCTCTCCGATTTTCTATCAGATACAGTGTTGAATGGACCCACTAAATTCTAGATGACCTCTTTAGAAATTGTAATCATATAATAAAACAATAGCCTCCATAGAATCTCAGGGAGATTGTTATTCTACAAAATTTATTTTTCCCTACAGAATAAACATGATCTCTTAAAAGAAAACTAAACCAATCAAATCGATATTTTATAGAATTACTTTCAACAAAATGAAATTAGAATCCGACCTGAAGAACACTAAATTAATAATCATCATTACACAATAAATTCAAGAAATAAGAGGAAAATTGTTTTCTTTTATTGGGTTGTTTTCTTTTGATAAATCTTTTGGCTCTAGGAAAATTCACCGCCAACAATTCTCACAGCGGGAAAATTCACCGCCATGGAAAATTAACCCCAAAAATTCATGCAATTAATTTTTCGCGCTGTGAATTGTCATGGCGATGAATTTTCCCACGGTGAATTGTTGACGTGAATTTTCCATCAGTGAATTGCTGGCGTGAATTTTCCGTATGCCAAATCTTTTTGGCTTTTTCAATTGATTCATATTATCAGATTACAAAAGAATAAGAAATTTTATTCCTTCTATTTTAAATTCTATTGATATTAAGATAGTGAAAACAAATCTTTAATTTTCTTTTTCTTATTTGAATCAAGATTCTTGCCATTAAGAAATCTATATTTATAGAATTTAATCTATTTCTATGATTTTAAATCAAAAAAGTATACAAGGAAAAAAGGGTTTGCTTTATGGAACTGCTGTTTAAATGTGACTTGGATTCTATTCTTTCTTGACCACAATTTATCAACTCTATCTGTGTATATGTGATTTAGATTTTCTTCTGTAGTGACCATAACATACAAACTATTTCTGTACAAAATATCTATAGAAAAATCAAAATGACTTTTGACTTTTTGGAATAACAAGCAACTGTTGCCTTCAAATTTCATATTCTGATTATTAAGTATGAAAGAAATTTCTTCAAACTCTAAAGCAGAACTTTGCTTAACGTGCACGTAATTTAAAGTTTTTCTTTTGGAATTTCTCAAAGTGAGCATTTTAAATGTGAACATGAAATATTCCATGTCTCATTTAGCCTTGACTAGCTGCAACATGCTTTTCTAGGTATCAGAATACAGATTTCATTCTTATCGCCAGTCCAAATCAGTTCAACAAGTCTTCTGAATAATTATGATGGTCGAATAAGAGTAGCTATCAACCAGATGTTCAACCTCAGAAATAATGGAGATTCCATTTTGGAATTCACATCAACAATGGAATTTCGAAACCATCCTCTTATTTAAAAAAAAATATGTACATCTACAATTTTTATTTTATATTTAAATGAAAGTGGATGATATGTGAAATGACAAGGTGCGACATACTTGATGCTATTTAAGACTTTTAATGGTGTTGAAGCCCAAAAGTTATACATATAGTGTGAGGTGTAAAAGCTCAATCATGATTGAATTGATCTGCATAACACATAGTAAGCATATTTTTTTATAAAATCTATGTTTAAATAGAATCATGATACATAAGGAAGACAAAGTTATTATTGAATTGTCTTATTTTAACATATAATTAGCAATCATATCTTGGTGTACAATGGGTATGCTGAAGAAGTTTGGAAGGTCAATTAGGATAAATTTTGGTATTTTTTTACATACATTTGTGTAGTGAAAGGTCAATTGGTAGGCCATATAGCAAATGATGTTTGTACAACAATGGTCACAATGGAGAAGTGATAGCTTCAAGTCAACTATGCATCCACTTACAAGAATCTAAACATTTCTAGAATAAAACCTTTGAAGCAAGAAGATAATAAGGCTACTTTACCAACAAGCTCATGTTATGCTTGCAATAGCGATGAAGGGAGAGAGAGGGGGAGAGATATAGGGGGAAGACTGAGTGAGTGAGTGAGTAAGAGAGGTAAGGAGATAGAGATAGAGATGGAGATGGAGGTGGAGATAGAGATAGAGATGGAGAAGGGGAGGGATATGGAGAGGAGAGGGAGAGATAAAAAGAGAGAGGAGAGAGGGATAGATAGAGATGGAAGAGATAAATATGTAGAGAGGGAGATGGAGAGATGGAAAGATAAAGATAGAGATAGGTGATATATAGAGAGATAGAGAGAAGCTGAAATATACTGAGATAGAGATAAAGAGAGAGGTGGAAGAAGAAATATAGAGAGATAGAGATAGAGAGGCAAAGAGATATAAATGTAGAGGTCGAGGAAAAGGGAGAGGGACAAAGACATAGAGAGAGATGGATGGATAAAGAGAGGGAGACATGTCTAGAGATAAAGGGGGAAAGATGAAGATAGAGGTAGAGATGAAGATAGAGTGAGATAGGATGAGAGACAAATAGATAGATAGAGAGAGGTAGAGAGAGATATAAAGATAGAGAGAGATAGGGAGATAAAGAGGGAGAGATATAGAGGAAGAGCAAGAGAGAGAGATCAAGAGAGAAATACATGGTGAGATAGAGTGATAGAGAGAGAAATATAAGGAGATACAAAGAGATGGGGAGAGGGAGAGAGAGTTGAAGAGATGGAAAAATAGAGAGAAGTGGAGATAAAAAAAGAGATGGAGAGAGGGAGAGAGAAATAAGGGGAGATAGAGGAAGAGAGAAATATAGAGAGAGATAGGTATATGCAAAGAGAAAGAGAGAGATATAGTGGGAAAGATAGAGGGGGAAGAGAGAGATGCAAGGAGAGGTAAGGAGATAAAAATAGGTGAGAGACATAGAGAGGAAGATAGAGATAGAGATGGAGATAGAGATGCAAATAAAGATTCAAAAGGGATGGCGCACCAAAAGCACCCACAAAACAAAGTCAATGAAATTATTAGTTGAGCGAGAAGGGAGAGAAACTTAAACTAAAATTAGAATTTTATGTATATAAATTTTAAGCAAAATATTATATATATTATATATTATTTTTTAATTTTATATAATATAAACTATTAAATATATTTTTAAATATTATTATATGAACTAATATTGTATTTCTATTAAATATATAAAATATTTAACACATACATTTGTTATTTAGTTATATATAAAATCTAAATTATATTTATATTTATTACTATTTTTTTTATTAAGTCTAGTCCTATACCCTGGGTTAGCAAACCAGGTCATTGACACACTTTCAAACTAACCTCCTTATCCATTCACACTACGAGGGAGCAAGCCCCAAGCCCTAGCCAACCCTGCTACAAGTGGTGACTAATATTTATATTATATTGTGTATTATACTATGTATAATCTATATTATTAAATATAGACATAATATATAATTTATATATAATATTTTTCAATATAATATTATTTAAATTGATTTATTAAAAAAATAAAAAATAAAATGACAATCAAATTAGAAACAAGAATAAACCAATTTTGAGAGAAAATGTTTATGGATTAAAGGGAGTTTTTAAAATAAAAAAAATCATGTGAATTGAAAGGAAATAAGTAAAGCATTATAATTCATTTATAAATAGAAAGAAAACATGTAACGATGGGAATAAATGAAAATACAAGTAGACTTGAGAAGCTCTTAAATAATTTTAAAAGATTATCTTTCTTCTATCGAATGAAAATAAAATTAAACCACTGATGAAAATAATGCAACAAAGTTAAAGAGAAGACAATGAAAGAAAAACACGTGGTTAAAAGAGACAACACATAATGTGTCCATTCATGGGGTGACACATACAATAAAGGAGACAATCACAGATACATGGAAAATGGTAATGACAAAAAATAGCAAGAAGCAATGAACAAACAAGATATTTCCAATCGTCTTGCATTGCTTCTCTTCAACTCAACCATTGATTTCACAAAGTAGGTTGTCCATTTCATATAGGGACACCTTTGTTATGAATTTTGTTTGAGTTGATTGTGACTAAAAAACACGTTAGCACTTAGTTTTGGGATATTAATCACCATTAGATTTTCCATGTTTGGGTGTTCATTTTTGGGCACTTACATGATTAGATCCATAGGTGTAAACTTGATTAATGTCAATTCCATAGTCATAGATTTGGAACCTAGACCTTTAAATTTCAAATTTAATTTTCATCCCATTGACTCCAACCTACTAGTCATTATGAGCAAACCTAATGCATGTTTATGTTGATTTATACACTCAATTATTGTAAGGATATTCACTCATTGATTTGAATTCATGCTAGGGTGTTGGAGATCATGTAGGAGTTAATAAGGACTTGCCATAGATCATTTATGAGAAAATTCTAGTAGCATTTATTAGAGCACATGATCTTATATATATGGCATGCTTCCTTGATATCTTTGATCCTCAGAGACATATAAAGACAATCTATTAGGGTACTAGCTCAAGAGAACTTGACCCTCACAAATTATTAGATTCTCTAAAGTTGCTCCTAGACACTCCTAGTCTTTACACACATTCATACATCGAAAATCAAGGTGGGTGAATTCTAATAGTCTAATACTTTGTTGTTTATCAAGTGAAATCCTTTAGTTACAATTCAACTTTCACACATATTCAAGTCCTCACTCACAAATATTAAGTTTGGAATCTCATAAGTGAATTCCAATAGAGAGATATTAACTTTTAGTATCTAAGATCTTTATTTCATCAAGCTTTAAAATTCCTCCACCTTGATGAACCAACTTCTTAAATCTAATTGAACAAATTTCCATCATCATCTCTCAAATTAAATATCATATTAATTAATAATTTTAATAATTTGAATTGTGAATTTCATATCTAATTTTTAAACTTTTTATTATTATTTAATCATTTATTTTCATTACAAATTTACTTCTATAAATATAAATAGGCTTTAGGAAAATTCACTGTATGGCAAGAAAATTCACAGCCATGACAAATTCACCTTAAGGAAAATTCACCACCAGGCATTAACATTTATAAGAACCAGGAGAATAAAACTAGGAGACCAATACAAAAACCTAGTGAAAGACATGAAGTTACAACAAAGTAAACAATCAAGATAGAAGAAGCCAGCTGGAGGTCCGTAAGCTTTCGTACTGGAAGAAGTAGCTAAATATCTGAAACCAATAGAAGAGAATGAGAAGTCCTAAAGAACAAAAAGCCTCTGACCCGAAGATTTGATAACTCTACAAAAAGTGCCAAGGAAACAAGCTTTCTCCCAAAAACAGATGTGCCAATAATAGTGAGAACAAAATTTCAAAATTGGAAACTTAGTCAAGAATCCTCAAGATGTGCTTCCCTCCGAAGAAGCAATATCAGAAGGCGGGGGAAAATGTGGTTCTTCATGGGGTTCGATTATAACATACTGAATGAGAAGACATATTGCCTTGTACATCGTATAGATTGGATCACTGACAAAGTTTCTATATTGTTGAAATAAAATTCTAAGACGAACCTTGAATTCATTATTGTTTTCATTAAGTAGAGCATAAGCCATTGTAGAAAGTAGCTTAGAAAAACGATAATCAGTGAGGAGATGTTGCCTACTTATAATACCACCAACCAAGCTAGAACCCTGTAAAATATCGTACCTTTCTAGTGCTGGTTGTAATGTCGAAAGTGTTAAAACATGGGGCAGAAGATAGGTACTTGCCAAAAACTTGACCATTTCAATGTCACCCAGGATATCCATCAAATTGGAAACAAACTGTGAAGCCATTTTGTATGGCAACACCATCGTATGCATGTCAAGCCAGTCAAAACCCAATACAATTTGGATTGCATCAAATACTTGCTTGTATTTGAATGAGAATGCCCTCCTGAGCTTTTCCTCAGAGCATGGAGAATCCAATCTGATTTTGTGGACGCGGGGAGGGACAAGCACTCTGAAGAGGTTGTCCATTTGTAGACCAAAGAAGCAAGAAAATTCCAGAAGTCGACAGATGGAGTGAAGAAATCACCATTAAATAGATTAAAAACTTTAAACTTGCTCGAATACATGGTGATTAATGCGCCAAATAAATTTTGCACCATCGGATAATGCATAAATGCCAAGTGTTAAATCTTGGGAATGTAGGAGAATGGCAGAGTCTCCAAAAAAAACAAACATCATCCGCTATTTCCTAACATAGCTCCCATTGATAACCAATGAAAAGAGTGGATTCTTCTTAGAGAAATGCCAAAATCAATAGTGAGAAATATTACCAAATTTAACCCTGAATTCCAGACTGCCGCTAGTCCGAATGGAGTCAGTGAAGCACAAACCATTAATGGTAATCCCATGATACAAACTCATTCCGAGAGGATGTATGTTCATGAGGAAGAATGTTGTAGAGGAGATACGTGATATCAGTACGCGTCTCAAATATGCTCTTGGAAAGAGCAATATCACATGTGCTTATCAACATATGATGTAGGTAGATTTGAATTTCCAGAAAATTCTGACAAAGGCAATTAATTCCCTTAAATCCGTTTATCCATCATGTGAAAAGTTAAAACCCAATTCAAAATTTGCCACAAGAAGTGGTCAATACAATATAACGGGTGACAAAATAAAGATAAAATACCATGATGTGAGGGTTAAATGATTTCCCCATCATCAATTAGTTATTAGTGCCCTTGCAAATCAATGAAACAATTAGCATCAAAGGCTAACTAATGAAAAGTTAAAAGCCTTGTTAAGTAATTCAAGCCCCCTTGTCGAAATCAATGAAGATAATTCTTAAAAATAATATTACATTCCTCTGGTGAAAATTCTTGATAGGAAATTTAATGTGATCGTTTGTGGTGAATTTTTCTTGAAGTGAATTTGTCATGCCCGCGAATTTTCTTGGGGTGAATTTTCTGATGGTGAATTGTTGACGGTAAATTTACTAATACCATATAAATATAATGTATATTTTTAACAATTGTATAAAATTTAAAGAATTAATGATATAATATTTGTTTATAATTTTATAATAATGTCAAATTATTCACAATATTAATTGTAATTTTCATTTGTCTGGTAAGCTCCATGACATAACCTGTCTGATTTTCTGTTAGATAAAGTGTTGAATAGACCCACTAAATCCATAAGTTGTCATCATATAATAAAACAACAGCCTCCATAGAATCTCAGGGAGATTGTTAATCTACAAAATTTCTTTTTTCCTACAGAATAAACATGAATTATCTCATAGCTATAAACCAATAAACCGATCAAATCAAAACTTTATTGAATTACTTTCAAAAAAATGAACATTAGAATCTGACTTGATGAACAATAAATTAATAATCATCATTACAGAATAAATTTAAGAAATATGAGGAAAATTGTTTTTGTTTTTATGGGTGATTGTCTTTTGATAAATTTTTTTGGCTTTTTCAATTGATTCATAATTATCAGATTACAAAAAAAAAGAAATTTTGTTCCTTCTATTTTAAATGCTATTGATATTAAGATAGTGAATTTTTTTTTTAATTTTTTCTTCTTCTTACTTTAATCAAGATTCTTCCCATTTAAAAATCTAAAATTATAAAATTTAATCTATTTCTATAGTTTTAAATTAAAAAGTATACAATAAAAAAAGTGTTTGCTTTATGGAACTGCTGTTTAAATGTGACTTGGATTCTATTCTTTCTTGACCACAATATATCAACTATATCTATACAAAATATCTATAGAAAAATCTTAATGACTTCTGACTTTTTGGAATAACAAGCAACCGTTGCCTTCAAATTTCATATTCTGATTATTAAGTATGAAAGAAATTTCTTCAAACTCTAAAGCAGAACTTTGCTTAACGTGCACGTAGTTTAAAATTTTTCTTTTGGAATTTCTCAAAGTGAGCATTTTAAATGTGAAGATGAAATATTCCATGTCTCATTTAGCCTTCCATAGCTGCAACATGCTTTAAAAGGTATCAATATTCAGATCTTCTTCTTATCGCCAAGTCCAAATCAGTTTAACAAGTCTTCGGAATAATTATAATGGTTGAATAAGAGTAGCCATCAACCAGATGTTCAACCTCAAGAAATAATGGAGATCCCATTTTGGAATGCACACCAACAATGGAGTTTCGAAACCATCCTCTTATTTAAAAAAAAATATGTACATCTACTATTTTAATTTTATATTTAAATGAAAGTGGATGATATGTGAAATGACAAGGTGTGGCATATTTTGATGCTATTTAAGATTTAATGGTGTTGAACCTTGATGCAGAAGTATTTAGGGGTATTAGCAATCTTGTATCACCAAAAATATTGTTATTTTATTTTGTTCATTTCCAATAAGGACTTAGGGGTTAGGAAAATAAATATTTTGATTTGCAACTTTGTAATTTCCCTTGGAATGAAATTGTAATTGTAATTTTGGTGGGAATTATGCATTTATGAATATTTTTTAAGGAAAATTTGAGAAAATACCCCTCTTGAGTGTCCAAATTCTTGGTGGGGACCATTTGGGATGTATGTGCTTGCATGTTCAATTGCATGTCTTGCATGTTATTCTATGTTTGTGCCACAATCTTTGTATGTTTTTGCATAACCGTAGTTGGAGCCGTTGGAGCCACCAAGAGTCAAAGAAGGTGTCTTGATTATCCAAGATGATTGGCCAAAAGTTAGGCGCCCATGTGAAGGTGGTGAAGGCAAGAAATTATTTCATATTTTATTTTCTTGTCTCTCCTCAAGTTGGGTGTTGGAATTCTTGATGGTTTTTGGAGGTTGTTTTGGGAAACCAATGGTGATTTCTTCTCACACAATTTCTATATAATGATGCTTGCTCATTTGGTGAGGGGGGCTTTTGGAGAAGTTGTGGTTGCATACCCAGATGCTATTAGAATGATGCCAGAATGTTGAAGATATTATGTTGCAGATTTTTGTATGTTTGAAGCTCATATTGTAAGGAAGCCCACGAGCTTCACTTTGATGGAATCATTTTATGGTTTAAACAAATAAGAATGTTGTTGATTTTTTTTCTTTGAATCTAAAATTTAATGGCATAGTACAACCATCTTGCAAGTCTCTTTGTGTGTGTTTGATTTCAAATTTGTAAGGGGAGTCCCCTTCATCAAACCCCAAAAGATATACACATAGTGTGAGGTGTAAAAGCTCAATCATGATTGAATTGGTCTCCATAACATATAATAAGCATATTTTTTAATAAAAGGTATGTTTAAATATAATCATGATATATGACAATTAGCAATCATATTTTGGTGTATAGTGGGTACGTTGAAGAGGTTTGAAAGGTCAATTAAGATAAATTTTGGTCTTTTTTGGTATACATTTGTGTAGTACATGAGGTCGATTGGTAGTCCATATAGCAAATGATGTTTGTACAACAAAGGTCTCGATGGAGAAGTGATAGCTTCAAAGCAATTGTACAACTACTTACAAGGATCCAAACATGACTGGAATAGAATCTATAGAGAAGGAAGATAATCAGGCTCCATTACCAACAAACTCAAGTTATACTTGTAATAGGGAAGATGAGAGAGAGAGAGGGAGAGATATAGGGGGAAGAGTGAGAGATGGGAGGTAAGGAGATAGAGATAGGGGATAAATATAGATAGAGATGGAGAAGGGGAGGGATATGGAGAGGAGAGGGAGAGATAAAAGAGAGGAGGGGGATATATAGAGATGAAAGAGAAATATATGGAGAGGGAGAGATAGGGAGAGGGAGAGATGAAAAAATGAAGATAGAGATAGGAGGCGATATAGAGAGAGAGGTAGAAAGAGGGTGAGATATAAGGGTAGAGAGAGATGAAAATATAATGAGATAGAGATAAAGAGAGAGGTTGAAGAAGAATTATGGAGAGATAGAGATAGAGACACAAAGAGATGTAGATATAGAGGTCTAGGAAAAGGGAGGACAAAGAGAGGAAGAGAGATGGATGGATAGAGAGAGGGAGACATGTCTAGAAATAAAGGGGAAAAGATGAAGATAGAGGTGGAGATGAAGCTAGAGTGAGATAGGAAGAGGGAGACAAATAGATAGAGAGATAGAGAGAGGTAGAGGGAGAGATCAAGATAGAGAGATATGTGGATAAAGAGGGAGAGATATAGAGGAATAGATATAGAGATATAGAGGAAGAGCAAGAGGGAGAGATAAAGAGAAGTACATGGTGAGATAGAGTGATAGAGAGATGTAAATATAAGGAGATATAGAGAGAGGGGGAGAGGGAGAGGGAGACAAAGAGATGGAAAAACAAAGAGAAGTAAAGATAGAAAAATAGAGATGGAGAGAGGAAAGAAGTGGAGATAGAGGAAGAGAGAAAGAGGGAGAGATAGATATATGGGAAGAGAGAGAGAGAATCACAGGGAAGAGAGAAGTCACAAAGAGAAGTGAGAGATAAAAATAGGGGAGAGACATAGAGAGGAAGATAGAGATAGGAGTGGAGATAGAGATCTGGATAAAGATTCAAAGGGGATGGTGCACCAAAAGCACCCACAAAATAAAGTTGATAATGTTATTAGTTGAGTGGAAAGGGAGAGAAACTTAAACTAAAATTATAATTTTACGTATATAAATTTTAAGTATAATATTATATTTTATATTTAAATTAAATATATTTATTTATTATTATATATATATTTTTTAATTTTATATAATGTAAATTAATAAATATATATTTTTAAATATTATTATATTCTAATACTATATATTTGTATTAGTATATAAAATATTTAACATATATATTGTTATTTAGTTATATATAAAATCTAAATTATATTTACATTTATTATTGTGCATTATATTATATATAATATATATTATTAAAGATAGACATAAAATATAATTAATTTATAATATTTTTTCAATATAATATTATTTAAAATTAATTTATTAAAAGAATAAAATAACAAAATTAAATTAGAAACAAAAGGAAGAAACCAATTTCAGTTTATGTTTACTGAATTAAAGGGAGTTTTAAAACAAAAAATCATGAGAATTGAAAGGGAAATAAATAAAGCATTTTAATTCATTTATAAATAGAAATCAAACATGTAACGATGAGAATAAATGAAAATACAAGTAGACTTGAGAAGCACTTAAGTAATTTTATAAGATTATCTTGCTTCTATTGAATGCAAATTAAATAAGATTACCAATGAAAATAATGCAATAGAATTATGAAAGACAAACATGTGGTTAAAAGAGAAAACACATAATGTTTCCATTCATGGGGCAACACATATAGTAAAGGAGACAGTAAGAGATACATGGAAAATGTTAATGAAAAAAAATGGTAAGAAGTAATGAACAAACAAGATATTTCCAATTGTCTTGCATTGCTTCTCTTCAACTCTCAACCATTGATTTCACAAAGTAGGTTGTCCATTTCATATAGGGAACACCTTTGGCATAAATGTGAATCCATGTGAAACTAAAAGAAAATTGGATTATGGTGAATACTTGGTAATCATGGAGTTGCCAAATAAGCTCTTGAAGATATATACAATCATAAAAGCATGTAGGAGAATGGATTCATAATGTGCAAGGCAATCATGAGATGGTGACCAAGTTGGTCCCCATGACATATACCCTCTCAAATTGAGTATGTATAAGACATTGTTGTGGATTCAATTTAAAGGAGGATGAATGCTAATACCCCACCAATTCAATATCCTAGTTGAAGAGCAATTAGAGCCATTTAAAGCAATGTCTTATCATCGAAGTCTTTGTTTTAACAAAATCATGAATTAATTAAGGCTATATTATCCTAATTTTGTGAAGCCTAATTTGGATTATCTAGTTATAGAGACTTTAATGGATATGATTATGTTATTATAACTTGGTTATTGATGATCAACCAAGGATTGATAATTTATTTATATTGACCACACTGTGTCATGATTCCATGTAAGTGCATGTGTGCATTTCATAGGTTCATATAATTTACAAAAAAAAATAAGTAGAAGGGAATATGATTGGTTTCATGCAAGGTATTATTTAGTGGTTATATGCCTCCATTTTCTTATTTTCTTATTTTTGTTGTCAAAGTCCTCAAAGGCACCCATTTTAATGTGTTGTGGATAGGTGCATTGGCCTATTCATCAATGACAAGACACAAGATGATACAAATTTATACGACTTGATTGGAGGAGAATAGGAATGCCCACTTCAATTATAATTTTAATGGCAATATTCAACACCATGGTTTGATGCTAGAATGAGGAAATAAGTGGTATTTCCTTCTAGTTTCACCATCATTTGTAGCTAAAACCCCATTCTAGAATTGATATATAATTATTAATACATGATAATATGGGTTTATTATAAATTTAAATTTTTATTATTATAATATGATCAATGTAATGCTTATATTGGTCTTGGATTATAATAATAATTTATAATTATAACAACCCCATATTAGTATATATTAATGATTATATATAATCAACTAGTCAATTAAATTTCACTACCAAACATATTGTATGGGTTTGTTCATATAACTCCAAGCTCTCTATAATGATTCTACATCCTACGCATTTGGAAATTGAAGCACTTGTTGAACATAGAAGCAATAAATATATTAATAAAAAAAAATGATGGGATGAAAGTCATGTGGAGAAGGGAGATAGAACAATTGAGGGTGAGGAAAACTATTATGTTCCTTACCGAAGTCATGCCCCATTAAAAAAAGTGACATGATGTATACATATTTATGGATCCTTTATAGGAAGTGTAGGAAAAAGAGAAATGAGAAAGGGGCATGGATATAGTAAGGGTAGATATTTTGTTTTTGTTACCCATTCTTTTCACTTATAGCTCAAATCAAGTCAAGCTTATTGGTTAAAGTTTTAACAAAAAAACAAAGTGAGGTGAATTTATTTTTAGTCTTCCCTATGTTGCATTCAGGTGTATAAACATAAGAATCAATAAGCTTTTATTTTTCAATAATGGATTGTTGCATTTATACAAATGAATACAATATTGAAAAGATTTACACGAAATTGTTGAAAAGCCTTTATTGATTCCAAGTATTCATATTGCTTCACACAAGCTGTGAAACTAGCTAAGGAAAATAAAGAATCGCTAGAACTTATAGCATGAATACATGTGCGAACATAAAAGAAAAAAAAACAAGGCATAAGAGTCATAGGGGCCAGTCATTGCCTGAATGACTGGCGGTGCTGCTGTAGATTGTGTTGCTGCTACCTTGTTGCTCCCACTTTTTGTTCTCCAAGTGCAAGATCCTGAAACACAACAAAATCGAAGTTAGATCCAAAAGATCTAAGTAATGACTGACCTATCATTCTTACACCTGCGCACGTATTCACATTAGAAATCCAAACAATGCTTTATTTTTACTAACTAGTTTGTTTCATGTGCAAAAACAGGAAACATAATATTGTTGATTCTCATATATTAATATGAGTGGAGTAAAATGCGGCTCCCACAAGGGTGGACCCCAGCTCATTTAAGTTGTGCAGTAAATTACAAGGACCATTCATTAGAAGCCAGATAATGGTGGTCATCAAAAAATCATCAGGAAATGAACATGTCTTTTCAGACTTCAAATGAACAAGGATTAAAATCAGTCATGAACAATTTTAGATATCGCTGTTCACAAGAGCATTAAAATGATAAGTATATATTTATCTTGAAACTATCTAGCAAAGGTGTTAAGAGCAGATCAATTTTTGATATCATAAGAATTACAACACTTAGTTATCAAGAGCAGTGATAAATAATTTTTCAAATGCATCATTTTTAGTTTTCAAAAATAGTGAACAGGAATATATGTTGAATCCACGAAGCAATCATCAAAGGAGGGTATTTCATGTATACATAAATATCAGGGACAACATTATTTCATCTGCAGAATCTTTGGTGTTTGAGATCAATAATCAGAAATGGAATGCAACCATGATTATTTTACAGAAAGGTATGTAGAGATTCATAAGTCTTTTCACAGAAAGTTAACTCAGAGTGATCAATAGTGCAACATAGAAAGGAGAAGGTTTCAATCTATTTTTCCCTTGGTGCAAGCTACAGTCATAAACTAGAGATTGGGAATCTACTATTGCTGTAACTCTTTCAGGAAAATTAATGCACAGAATAAAAGAAAAGTGTGAAATCCTCTATGACAGGTATGCAAATTGAATACCCAATGAAATTCGAGTTTTAAAGAACACATCACAACCGTGGCTTGCAAAAGTAGAGTACTACAGATTCAAATAAAGACCAGATTCGAATTTGCAATCAAGTTTGCTCTTTGTTTCTAATAAAAATTACTCCAAGAATTTCAATGGCGGCCTGGAAGTATGTAAAAAATTTCAGGAACTCACAAAAAGATGAAAGAGTTTTATATATCTGAAATACCTTACAAGAATCTTCATGATGGCGTACACGAGAGATTTCTAGACCAATTTCGTAGCACATAATGCTCATAGCGGCCAGACAAGGACACAAAGTCACAAAGAAATATAAAAGCATTAGCAAATGCAGATGGCCGCGCCTGGCAGAAGTTTTCAACTTCAAAAACTTTTAAAAATGTCAGAAAACTATAGATTCGTAAAGGATCAAACTTACCAAGCATAAATTGTTCATAATCAGCAAGTAATGGCGTCGAAAGTGCAGAAGTTTTCAACTTCAAAAGCTCTAAAAAGACCTTCACAAGTAATGGCGTCCAAAGCATGAATTTTATCTGTAGCACAAAGATCATCATGTCGCGGCTAGGGTTCCTAATGGCGGCGCCCAACATAGAAAAAATGTGAAATGCGAATGAAACTCTCTTTTGTTTCATTTTAGGGTATAAACCCTAAGTATTTTGAAAATTGGAGTGAAAGGCTTGGACGTGGCATTGTCTATGTCTTAAAAGATTTAAATATTTTTTGAGAGACTTTTACTTACCTTTTATTTTTGCATGTCAAAATGTAAATCTTTGTTTTTTAAATGATTATCATTGATCATTTTAATAAAGATATTTATGCAAAATAGAGGGGCCATATTAATCTAACACTTAGTCACAAATCTTGCATTTGAATTAGTCAAAGGTCTTTATTTTGCATTAGTTTAAATGTAAATATTTGTTTTAAATGATGACATTATAAATCATTTAAAATAAATAATTTTTCAAATGCAAAATAAAATGTATAGGGCACATTTTCAAGGGATAGACATGTGGAGCATCAAACCTGGAGATGTGGCAAATTGTTTGTGTCAAGTGGAGGTTTTGAGTTGCTAGATTGAGGGGAGGAGTTTTGGATTGATGGGACACCTTTTTTGGAGTCTTTTGAGTCCTCTTTTTGAGGATTTTTGTTCCGATTTGGGAGACCTTTTCCTATTTTTGGTGGGTTGTTGATAGGTTTGAGGTCCTTCTTTTTAGGATTTTTACCAAATCCGACCCCCTTATTCAGGGTTGACTTCCTTTTTTTCTGGGGTTTTGGTGGGAGTTTGAGCTTACTTATTCTCTTCCTCATTTCAAAATGAGGGGGAGGATGCAAATTTTGGAGTGAATTTGATTCCAAGTATTGTATCAGTGTGGAAGTATGTATTTTCAGGACCTTGGAGAAATATATTGAGCATTTGGGATCTACCTTTGGTGTCATGCTTTGTATGCAAATTACTGATTGATATTCTTTATAGTGTTTCTTCTGAAACCTTCAAGGATTCATCTCATTAAGCATCTTTCATGATTATTATCATTCTATACAGGTCAGAAGTTGTACTATTTTTTTGCAAATGTTAAATGTGATTAGATTCCTTTTAATATCTTCAAATATTGGGTCTTCTTTTGAAATACTTATGTGTAGATCAATGTGTCAGAGATTGTATCAGTTTATCAATTGCTAAAAGTTTCAGATTGTGTTTTGAGGAAATATTACTTTTCACCCAAAAAACCCTTTTGGTGTATCACCTTTTTGTCTATGCATTACTTAGTTATTAGTTATTCTCATCTCTAAGTTTCTTCACAAGTTTCATTGATAGTTCCTTGTTAGTAAGTGGTTCACCATTAGAAATCAATAGGAACCAGCCTAGAAACCGGAGGTTCAGTCTAGTTATAGGTTACCCATGCCTTTGACTGATCCCATGTTCTCCAGAGATCTTGAGTGTATAGGTGCTTGGGAAAGGGTGCAATTTCTGGAGTTAACAATTTCAATTTCTCATGTTTAAAAGGGAAATAAGGAGGGTAAAGATGGTTAAGAATTTTTTTTTTTTTTTACCAATACTTCATGTGGGATGAATGTTTACTTCAATACTTCATGAAACTCAACTTCTAACTTTATAGTCTAGATATAGCGATAGTTGATGATCTTATTATAAAATAGGAGAGCAATGTGAGTTGCTAGGATATTATGACAAGATTATATATTTAGAAGGGAAATTTTTATAGGGCATGGAGTTTTTGGGTTCTTTGATGGAAGAGGTGTTATGACTTGCATACACACCCCATTTCTTTAAGGTTGAAATGGAGCCCCCCTTTTTGTCTTTTGTTTTGTTTTGTTGTTTCTTTATTTTTTGCCTTACTCTTTCTTTTTGTTTGGTACTAGGAGATTTTTGTTTCCCTAGAATGTTTTTGTGTCCTTTTTGTTGGGTCTTGGAACTCCAAAAGGATTTCAATTTTTTTTCCCAAAAGTCTAAGTTCCTCCTAGATCCTCAATCCCATTTTCATTTCTTCTTTGTTGAGTTTAAAAGCATTGGAATGATTGTAGACTTATTCCAAAAGTATGAGTTTCTCTTGAATCACTGGCCCCGACTCATCATTTTTGTGTCAGATGTCGAGACTGAAATAAGCTTTTGGAATTTGATTTTTCATCTCAAAGTGGGCCAAAATCTGGTTTCTATTTTCATCACCGCCCTTGTTTTCTCTTCCCTTTTTGTAGATTTGATTAGATTTTTGGGTTCTTAATGAATTTTGGACCCTTTTGTTTCTAGTGCCAAGATTTTCTTCCATCTCACGGTCCCTCTCCATCTATCACATTAATGGCATATTTTGCACTCAAATGCAAGAATGATTTTATGTATTCCTAAGATGTTAATCAAGTCTTTGTGCAAATACAATATTTGACTCTCCTTGTGAATTATTTATGCAACAATTCCAAATCAATTAGACTTTATATTTTGGAGCGAGTATATTCAATTGCTTCATGCTCGGAACATGGCCCATGACCTTCCTTTGTTGTGTTCCAAGTTGATGGTGTTTTTCCTTCCATTCTTTTCTCTTTTCTCTTCTTTGTTGGTTTTTTATGTGTTTTGGTTTTGGTTTGTTTGTTGTTTTTTGTTGCTTTATTGTTGGTTTTTTCTTGGTCTTCTTGATTTTTCAAACCATGCGCTTGTTTCATATCATGCTCTAGTTTTTGGTCCATGCCCTGGTGGTAGGGTTTCTTGATGTTGACAACTCTTTGGGTCCTAGACTTCCTTTTTCCCTTTGCCCTCGTCCCTCCATCTATTAGGGATTTTGAACTCTTAGTTTGTTCTTTTGTGAACTAATTCGGCATTAAGGAAAAAATAAATATTCATCCAAGATTTCCAATCCTATTCAGCCCTTTGCAATGTAAGAGTAAGAGTCCCTAATTCATTCATGGTTTTACCTTCTACTAGACAATAAAAATATTCCCTGGTTCTAGAGATCCACTTGGAATTTTGGTTCACTCGTCGCTTTGTTTACCACATATCCATTTGGATTCTTAAACCTCAATGAGACATGTTTGAAAAGTGTCCAAAGTCCAACATCTATTTTCGGATCTGACCTCCACTTCCAAGTTTCTGAGCAAAATTGTAATAACCCTCCTGTTTGCTAGTTGGACTCAGTAGTTTTTATGTTTTGTTTTGATACTCAGATACTATGATGGTACTGTCATTGTTTGATTTGGTTAGTTAGACATTTGAGGATGATGTTGTTATTTCATTATGGACATGATTATTTCATATGACATTATGGTTGGTTATATTAGTTGATTTTCAAAACTATGTTATGATGCAGTGATTTAATTAATTATGTTATGAGACGATTTGTTAGTTTAGAAATGTTATTTTATTTCGGTTATATTATAATTGTTAGAATAGGTGTGGTGAAGGACAGTGTAGCATCACTTGTTCGTGAGTGCCCTGCTACGTTGCAATTCCTTCTCACAATGCAATGATTTGATTATATATATATATATGTATGCACATGTACACGACCTCGTTTGTATGCAGGATTTGCAGGTACAAAGTCTTGATTCCACCTGCTTCGGCAGGACATGGCGAGCACCAATAGCCCAACAGTTAAATGTTGAAACAAAGGTGACAATGAAATCATCCTGTCCCATGATGTCAGACCGTTTTGTTTGATTGGTATTGTTCATTTTTGTAGTTGATGTTATTTGTGGTTTGTGTTTGCATTTTGTCGTATTTTATTAATCTTGGTATTTTTAATGTTATGATTTATTTTAATTTAAATGAAGGAAATGATTGTTTATTTTAATATTAGAATTAAATTGTATTTAAATATTAAATATTTTAAAAGTCATAGGTGTTTATTAAATGTCAATTAGATATTAAATTGTGTGTTATTATTTTAATTAATTATCTTGTTGAGGATAATTATTAGAATAAATTATTTAAATTAATTAGATAATGTGCTTTGCAAGTAAAGTTGTAAAAGCGGAAATTAAAACAAAAGAATTGGAAAATAGAAAAATAAATATATAAAAGAATGAAAAAGTTGTGAGAACGAATTAGAATTGAGATTTAACTAAAAAGCTTGTTTTTAAAGAATTAATTTCTTTTATTTTGGATTTTTGTGAGCTTTTGGAAGAAATTGGAATATCTTTTATTGAATTGAATTTTTTGTGAGTTTTACACACACAAAGGATTTATTGAGAAAGTAGTTGAAAAATAAAGGGAATGCATCTTTGAATCTTCTGGAGTTTTCAAAAAGGCTTTTCCAATCTTTTGTTTGAAATATTTTAAGAAGAGTCTTGGGATTAAGTATTTGGATTCGAGATTTGAGCATGGGTTTCTGGGGAGGAGATTCGAAGCAGGAACGAGGAGCTCTTTGTAGAAGTTGTCGGGAACAAGCTTCATCAGATTCTCGAGAGCACAGGACTCCAGGTTCCAGATGTTTCATCTCTTTCTTCTTCTGTTTCAAAAGAAAATATATAAATAAGTAGTTCATCTTTGAAGTGATTCTTTAGAAAATAGTTTGAATTGCAAACAAAACAGAAAATTAAAATATCTCGCTTCCTTATCAATGAATTGGTTGTTTGCAAACAAAATAAAAAAATATGTATATATAATTGCGCTGTGATTTGTGTTAATCACATAGTATTTGTAATGCCCCATCATAATAACCTAAGGAATGTTGCAATAGTGTATAAAAGTGAAATAATTTTTTTTTTTAAAGTATAATTATTAAGTTAATTAGTTGCATACATTCATTAAGTTACGAGACGATACACTAATTTGAGTTTACATAAGCGACTTTAGTATTTCACATTGCACATATTAATTAATAACATAAAGATAAACATTGCATATCAATTGAAACATCATTCAAGATAACATAAAGTACAAACTTGTTTTATACATTGCATTTGATATAATAATACATTACCCATTCATCTGATGAGGTAGTTCAGTAATAATTACAATTACATTTACATTGTTCACCTCATAAACATTTGAGGGATGCTTTCAAATACAAAATTTACAATATACAATGAAGAAGTACACATAAGTCTTCAAGTGTGAGCTCTCCATCCATGAAGCTCTCAATGCCATGATCAATACTGGGGACCCAACGGAGTAAGGTGCATGTTCCACCCAACCATGTGGTACCCGTAGGTCCACCCCCCATGCTAGGAGATAGTAATATGGTTACCTAGACATAATCTACTAACCCTAGACACTAGTACATAACAAACTATTGGTTACATTGCTTCTAGATCCTTTTTACAACTGATCGTATTACAAACATAAGGTTAACTGTTACTCTAGGTGGAGTGTCATCACAATATTGCAAAGGTTACCCTGGTGTTTCTTCCTAGGTTCCGGCCCCCTACATGGGTTACCCTGGTAACCTCTTACGAAACCCGGCCCCATTGCAAAACATTGCAGAATCGAATGTCTTTTGAAGAAACAAGACACTGATTTTCCATTCCAGGCCTTCTCATCTTATACTCAAGACTGAAGTAGCTCAAGAGTCATAAGCGAGGCATAAACATCTCGTTAAGAGTTTTTATCTAACTACTGTGTTATTTAGTTATCACTGATTTACTAACTCTTTGCAAGTTACCCTGACACCACTTTGTGTGTCGGCCCTTACAAAAAGCCACTCCCCTAAATATAACAAAAGTTTTCTAGATTTTCTTGACTAAGGTTTATAAAGTGTACATATAACCAAAATCAATATAAAAGACCAAACGTGTTATAACAAACATCAAATCATTGTTCTTAAAACAGGTGTCAAAACACCATACAAAACCATGTACACATCCTTAGTTAACTCAAGAATTTAACTTTAACAATCACAAACCCCATTTAACAATTGGTCTGGAAGACTTGATTAATTTCGACATTCCCAATTTGCCCAACTAGAAACACGATTAAAGCAAATTAAGAAAATAAACATCTATTATTCGGATTTACTAAATCCAGTCAATCAAGAACTAGAAGTAAGAAATTAATCAACTGATTTATATATATACAATTTATCTCCCATTAATATGAAAATCAAATCTATGATTAACCCAATTACACAATCATATTTAATAATGAGATTTTGCTTTCTCTTTTCATTTTTATAATAACTAGATATGATTTTCATTCTCAAATAACAAAATAATATATATATATATATATATATAATAAATATACAACCTACTTATTATAATTGAATATCTATTTAATATATATATATATATATATATATATATAAATAATATTCAATAATCTAATATTATTTAACTTTTATATAATATATATATGTATATAACATATATTAATAAAAATATATATTACATATATATATATATAACAATATATATATATTTATAAATTTTATTTAAACTTGAAAAATCGAAATCGAAATTAACTCATCCGAATTTTAAACAAAGTGTATTTGTTTTATAAATAGCAAATAAAATTCTATTGGGCGCTGCCCCCCGCGGCTTACCACGGGATGGACGCAGCCACTGCCAGGGCTGCGCCGCCCATGGAGGTCGCCCCACATTAGGTTATGGGGAGGGTTTCGGCCCTCCCCCTTCATATTTTTTTTTTTTTTTTTTAATTTTCGCCGTGCGGCGATTCAAAAACCTAAAGATTTTTTTTTTTAAATTAAATTCCTAATACGCCTGTACGACATTTTCAATAGGAAATACCAGACATAAAATATAAATTTTACAATCCAATTTGTATATGAGATTAATATATATATGTATATATATAATATATATATATTTATTTATATAAATTAACTAGGGTTTTCATAGAGAATTTTTTTTAGAAAAAACTTCTATAGAACTCAATAGGGTTTTGAAAGGGTAATAGAGGAAATTGTAGATTTTTTTTTTTATATCAGGATTTTCAAAGAAACACAGTATTTTCATTCAATTCCTGAGTCATTCTTGTAGATTCAATTTCCCTTTTCAACATGTAATTTTCCCCTCACTAATTTTTTTTAATAATTTCTACAGATAATATAATACAGAGGTTTTCTTCTTTTCTTACCAAAACCTCACAAGACAAATACAACAAATAATTTTCTTTGCGTGAAACACAGAGATTTAAATTACACTCAATTTCTTTTTCACATACTTTCCTTTTCAAACAAATAAAATAAATTCACCAGAAGATTACCTGTATTCCTGTGCTTTGAAAATTGACTGAAGAAGATCTTGCCTGTAACTTCCTTCCACAAATCTTTCCCGAGATACAAAGCCCAAAGCCCAATCAACAAACAGAGATTTTCCACCAAATTGCAACAAAATATCAAAAAGCAATTACAGAGAATTTTGTTTTACAGAGCACCAAAAATTATTTTCCCATGAAGAAAAATTGTATTCCTCTGTGTAATCCCAGATCCAATATTACCTCTGTAACAAATTTCCTCAACAATACCCAATTAATGCACTGGCACACATGTCGAGAAGTGGTTGCAAAATATCTTCTCCACCACTTCTCGACAATCTTGCCCATTTCAAAATTGCATGTATTTAATTATTCAATTTTCAAATTACAAATAAATTTAATAATAAAGCATGCCAATTTTCACAAATTATATTTAATTTTCAAATAAAACTATTTACACACTAAATAATTTAATTTAATTAATTAATTTATTTAATTAAATAAGTTTAATCTTTTAAGATCAAACCATTTAACCAAATAAGCTAACTAATTAATTAAATAACATGTAACTAATTTATTCAATATTTTAAAAATTAATTTAAATAACAATAATTTAAAGCACAATAAACCAACATTAAAATTAACCAAATTTACCTTTCAAACAATTTATCCAAACAAAAAATGACAAGACAACCACGACACAAACTAAAACTGACAATGTACAGTGACCGGGTTATGGACTAAACTAGGGTGAACCAAACTACTATCTCCCAATCAACGTATCCGTTGAGTCTTGACACGCTCAGACTTAAGTACCCAGGTGGAGTCGATGTCATGTACCTAAAATTCCTACAATCAAGCAATATAACATGCATATATATATATATATAAACCATTGAACAGGCACACCGTGCGGAGAAGATCACAGACATCACAGGGCACTCGCAAGCGAGTGATGCGATTCTGTTCTCCACACCAATACACGTCACATCTGACTGACAAAATGAATTAACTGTTAGTCCATCATAAACATATACATAGCAATAATCAACTGAAAGTAAACATCTACGCTATCTCAAAGTATGTCAAAAATCAGTAATCACCATACAATGTATCATCATGTTACAAAATAAATCCACTATCGCTCAAAACCAGTGATCAAATATCCAAACAAAGTATCATAGCGTAACAATGTGAAAACATAACAGCAGAAAGCATAAGCATAAATGGAGGGGTACTACATCCTCCCCCCCTAGGATCAGGCTTGCTCCTGAAATCCTACGAACAGATAGGGATAAAGTTCCCTCACGCGTGTCGCATCCTCCCAAGTAGCAGAAGCCTCATGGATAGGATCCCATTGGACCCTCACCTGATCAACGTCTCGACCCCTGAGATCAAGCGTCCGGTGCTGTAGAATGGCCACGGGCTCCAAAGCCAGCTGCCCATCCTCTACCTGTAACGCATTCCAATCAAGTACATGAGATATGTCGGGATGATATGGTCTAAGAACTGACACATGAAAAATATCATGAATACGAGACAAACTGGGTGGTAAGGCGAGTCGATATGCCATGGGACCAATTTTCTCTAAGATCTCAAATGGCCCAACGAAACGAGGCGCAAGCTTAGAGCCTTTTCCATAACGGATTGGACTCTTTCGCAGTCGCACTCAAAGAAACACTCTATCACCAACAACAAACTATCGGTCTACTCTATGTGCATCAGCATATTTCTTTTGCCTGTCCTGAGCTGCTATCAAATGCTCTCTAATACGGTCAACCTGTTGCTCCATGTCACGAAGCATCTCAGGTCCAAGTAATACTCTATCCTCAAGTCGATCCCAACTTAGTGGAGTTCGACAAGGACGACCGTATAATGCCTGAAATGGTGGCATACCTATGGAACTCTGATATCCGTTGTTGTAAGCGAATTCTACTAAATACAAGTAATCCTCCCAATGTGATTGTTGGTCCATTACATACATTCTAAGAATATCCTCTAATATTTAGTTAACTCTTTCTGTTTGACCATCAGTTTGAGGATGATACGTTGAACTAAAGTTCAATTGTGTACCTAAAGCATGTTGTAATGAAGTCCATAAGGCTGAAGTAAATACAAGATCTCTATCAGAAATAATCCTACGAGGAATCCCATGCAATCTAACGATGTCCTCCATAAATATCCTAGCTACGGATGAAGCATTATATGATGATCGTACTGGTGAAAAGTGAGCTACTTTAGTCAATTCGGTCAACAGTTACCATAATGGCATCATGTTGACATGACGACGTGGGTAACCCTACAATAAAGTCAACAGATATAATATCCCATTTCCATTCAGGAATGAGATGTGGCTGTAATAATCCAGCAGGATGTTGATGCTCAGCTTTAACTCGCTGGCATTCAAGACATCTCGACACATAATCATCAATATCACGTTTCATACCAGGCCAGAAATACAATTGCCGAAGATCGACATGCATTTTCTTAACTCCTGGATGAGCTGAATACGGAGCTCGATGAGCTTCAGTCATAATTAATGTACGAAGACCTTCGAAATGAGGTACATAAATACGACCTAAATTCTGTAATATACCATCCAATTCTAAAACATACCCTCCAAATCGACCTTCTAAAGGTCTTCCAGATTCAATCTCCGACCTCACTTCCTGATACAATCTATCTATAGGAAGTGCTGCTACTATTTGACCTCTCAAATCTACTTCAAGAGTAGTAGCAGAGATCTCATGTCGACAACGACTAAGAGCATCAGCCACTACTTTCTCTTTTCCTTGAACATATTTTACATCAAAATCGTACTCACACAAGAACTCCATCCACCGTCTCTGCCTAGCATTCAAGTTAGGTTGCGTAAAGATGTATTGCAAACTACGGTGATCAGTATGAAGTTCAAAACGATGACCTAATAGGAAATGCCTCCAACGAACTAATGCATGCACTACCGTAGCTAGTTCTAGATCATGAGTAGGATAGTTTAATTCGTGATCCTTAAGTTTGCGAGACTCATAAGCAACCACATGCCCATCTTGCATCAAAATTGCTCCCAAACCCTCTTAGGATGCATCTGCACATACTACGAAATCCTTAGTAGGATCAGGAACAATCAATATAGGCGCATTAGTCAACTTTTCTTTAAGAGTCTGAAAAGCCAATTGACATTGCTCTGTCCAAACAAACTTCTTCCCTTTCCTTTGAAGAGAAGTAATAGGATGACCGATTCTAGAAAATCCCTCTACAAATCACCTATAGTAACTAGCTAGACCCATAAAACTATGAACTTCACCTACATTAGTAGGTGCGGGACAATCTACAATAGCTTGGATCTTTGAAGGATCCACAACAATACCTTTACCAGATATCACATGTCCAAGGTATTTTATTTCAGTTTGAAAGAAGTCACACTTCTTTAGGTTTGCATATAATTGATTTTCCCTTAAACATTGCAATACCCGTCTCAAGTGTTCTTCATGTTCCTTCATGTTTCTTGAATAAACTAAGATATCATCGAGAAATACCAGGACAAAGCAATCAAGTTATGTACGAAAAACACCATTCATTAAACTCATAAATACTGATGGTGCGTTCGTTAACCCAAATGGTACTACTGTGAATTTGTAGTGCCCATAGCGAGTTCAAAAAGCAGTTTTATGTATGTCTGCTTCAGCTATACGCAATTGATGATAACCAGATTTCAAATCAATTTTAGAGAACACATTAGCTCCCTTAATTTGATCAAAAAGATCATTGATTCTAGGCAAAGGATAATGATTCTTAATTGTAACCTTGTTGCATTGACGATAGTCAATGCACAGCCTAAGAGATCTGTCTTTCTTCTTTACGAAGATGACAGGTGCTCCCCAAGGGGAAACACTAGGATGAATGAATCCCTTTTCTAAAAGTTCTTCTAACTGAATACGAAGTTCCTCTAACTCCTGAGTCGTCATTCTATATGGAGCCCTAGATATAGGTTCAGCTCCAGGAACTAGGTCAATTCTAAAGTCAATATCCCTCTTCAGTGGCATTCCAGGTATGTCATCGGGAAACACATCTACGAATTCCCTAAGAATAGGATGATAATCAAGAGATACCTCTCAACTCTCACCTTCTTCTAAATCAGTAACTGTTGTTGCAAACAGTTGACATCCCTGATGAAGACATCTCTTTAATTGCATAGCAGATATCATCCGCAAAGAGATAGGTCTTTGAACACCTATAATTTCCACTTTCACACCTAAATCATTAATGCAACTAACTGTCTTAAGTTGACAGTCAATTACAGCATGATAAGATGCTAACCAATCCATACCTAAAACTATATCATACGATCCTAAAGGTGTAACATATAGATCTACTAAGGTAGTTAACTTACCAATTTTATGTTCATAATTATGTACTAAATTTTCTACTGCTACTTTCACCCCTGAGGCGAATTCAACTTGCCACTTACGACCTTGCTTTACCGCCACAAGACCACAACGGTCAACTATGGTCGGTGAAATAAAGGAGTCAGTGGCTCCGGAATCAAAAAGTATAGAAACACTAACACCATGTAACTTACCTGAAGTCTCAACCACTGTGTTCTGGTGATCGGCTTGGCGGTCATTAACCGCAACATATACTATATGTGATCTTCTTGCATCACCCACTGTAGGCTCTAAAACTGTAGGTTGAGGCCCAAAACCAATAGAACCTCTCATCGGACACTACCTAGCTATGTGTCCCTGCTGCCCACATGAATAACAACCTGTGCCTGTGCCTCTACCGAATCCTCTGCCACCCGAAGGTGCATTGGATTGCTAGAAACTACCCCTACTAATGGTAGACTGAGCACTCTGCGTAGGTTGATCATGCCTATTGCACTTGTGGCGCCACCAATTGCGACCCTTTCCTGTTTGAGGACTATTACCCTGTTGTGGTTGTGGGTTATTGTTCTTTTGAGGTGTTCGTTGTTGTTGTTGCTGTTGTTTCCCACCCTTTGTGGGTGTCTATTGGTTCCTAGAGGAACCACCTGTCTATGCCTGTCCACCCCATGGACTGAAACCTGCTGTAGGAGCACTACCAATCTACACTCCTGTGTGCCCACCTAACGCCATAACAAGGTTCTCCTCCACAATCCGATCCTTCTCCACCACGACTTCCATAGTCTTTGGCTCAAAAACTCAGACACCACCACTAATGTGGGCGTTTAAACCCTTGATGAAGTGTTGTACTAGCATAGGCTCATCATCGCCAATACCAGCATACTGCTTGAGTTCATAGAACCTATGTTCATATTGCTCTACAGAAAGAGCCAACTAACGTAGATCATGGAACTCGTCAGCCCTACACTGCCTCCAGTGTTCCGACAGGAACCGTGCCCTAAACCTCTCGAGAAACATCTCCCAAGACACTGACCCAATATCTAAGTGGAGCTTCTGCTCCTCCAGGCGCCACCAAGTAGAGGCGAATCCTCTCAGATGCATAATAGCACATCTCGCACGGGTATTGCTACCGTATGGGTGCATGGAAAAGCATCTACCCAAATCTAGTAGCCAGGTCTCTGCCTCTAATCCACCTCATGTACCATCAAAGGTAGGAGGGCGTGCCCTCAGTAAATCCCTCATGTGTCCTGCAATAATAGAATCCTGATGTACTGAGTCATCTACTCTCCTAGGAGATCTATCTCTCTCTCTAACTACCTCCTGCTCATCTTCCTGTCTAGGTCCAAGACGAGCTAGGACCTCCTCTAGTAATGGACGAATCTGTGAACCCTCTACTCCTGACTGTGTGGGATTCTGTCCCTCATTTCTTTGACCCAACTGTTCTGCCTAATCACTGTGATGAGGACTCGGAGGGGGAGTAACCTAAGGGATTGGCCCTCGGCCTCCACCTCGACCTCTACCACAACCTCTTCCTCCTCACCTAGGCATGTTCCTACACATAACAATAACGAGTCTTAGATTCTATTCAACCAAGGCTAACAGTTTGTGACACTACGTACTAGGTCAACCTAATGGGCTTGTGATTACCCAGAGCATCCAGTGTTTGTAACCTTTCCTTTGATACCAATCTGTAATGCCCCGTCATAATAACCTAAGGAATGTTGCAATAGTGTATAAAAGTGAAATATATATTTTTTTTTAAGTATAATTATTAAGTTAATTAGTTGCATACATTCATTAAGTTACGAGACGATACACTACTTTGAGTTTCCATAAGCGACTTTAGTATTTCGCATTGCACATATTAATTAATAATATAAAAATAAACATTGCATATCAATTGAAACATCATTCAAGATAACATAAAGTACAAACTTGTTTTATACATTGCATTTGATATAATAATACATTACCCATTCATCTGATGAGGTAGTTCAATAATAATTACATTTACATTTAGATTGTTCACCTCATAAACATTTGAGGGATGCTTTCAAATACAAAATTTACAATATAAAATGAAGTACACATAAGTCTCCAAGTGTGAGCTCTCCATCCATGAAGCTCTCGATGCCATGATCAATATTGGGACCCAACGGAGTAAGGTGCATGTTCCACCCAACCATGTGGTACCCGTAGGTCCACCCCCTGTGCTAGGAGATAGTAATATGGTTACCTAGACATAATCTACTAACCCTAGACACTAGTACATAACAAACTATTGGTTACATTGCTTCCAAAATTTTTTACAACTGATTGTATTACAAACATAAGGTTAACTGTTACTCTAGGTGGCATGTCATCACAATATTGCAAAGGTTACCCTGGTGTTTCTTCCTAGGTTCCGGCCCCCTACATGGGCTACCCTGGTAACCTCCTACGAAACCCGACCCCATTGCAAAACATTGTGGAATCGAATGTCTTTTGAAGAAACAAGACACCGATTTGCATTCCAGGCCTTCTCATCTTATACTCAAGACTGAAGTAGCTCAAGAGTCATAAGCAAGGCATAAACATCTTGTTAAGAGTTTTTATCTAACTACTGTGTTATTTAATTATCACTGATTTACTAACTCTTTGCAAGTTACCTTGACACCACTTTGTGTGTCGGCCCTTACAAAAAGCCACTCCCCTAAATATAACAAAAGTTTTCTAGGTTTTCTTGACTAAGGTTTATAAAGTGTACATATAACCAAAATCAATATAAAAGACCAAACGTGTTATAACAAACATCAAATCATTGTTCTTAAAACAGGTGTCAAAACACCATACAAAACCATGTACACATCCTTAGTTAACTCAAGAATTTAACTTTAACAAACACAAACCCCATTTAACAATTGGTCTGGAAGACTTGATTAATTTCGACATTCCCAATTTGCCCAACTAGAAACACGATTAAAGCAAATTAAGAAAATAAACATCTATTATTCGAATTTACTAAATCCAGTCAATCAAGAACTAGAAGTAAGAAATTAATCAACTGATTTATATATATACAATTTATCTCCCATTAATATGAAAATCAAATCTATGATTAACCCAATTACACAATCATATTTAATAATGAGATTTTGCTTTCTCTTTTCATTTTTATAATAACTAGATATGATTTTCATTCTCAAATAACAAAATAATATATATATATATAATAAATAAATATACAACCTACTTATTATAATTGAATATCTATTTAATATATATATATATAAATAATATTCAATAATCTAATATTATTTAACTTTTATATAATATATATATATGTATATAACATATATTAATAAAAATATATATTACATATATATATATAACAATATATATATATTTATAAATTTTATTTAAACTTGAAAAATCGAAATCGAAATTAACTCATCCGAATTTTAAACAAAGTGTATTTGTTTTATAAACAGCAAATAAAATTCTATTGGGCGCTGCGCCCCACGGCTTACCACGAGATGGATCAGCCACTGCCAGGGCTGCGCCCCACACTGTGGGTTATGGGGAGGGTTTCGGCCCTCCCCCTTCATACTATTTTTTTTAAAATTTTTTTTTTAAATATTCGCCGTACGGCGATCGAAAACCTACAGAATTTTTTTAAAAATTAAATTCCTAATACGTCTGTACGGCGTTTTCAATAGGAAATACGAGACATAAAATATAAATTTTACAATCCAATTTGTATATGAGATTAATATATATGTGTATATATATATATATATATATAAATTAACCTGGGTTTTCACAGAGAATTTAAAAAAAAAAAACCTTCTACAGAACTCAATAGGGTTTTCAAAGGGTAATAGAGGAAATTGTAGATTTTTTTTTTATATTAGGATTTTCAAAGAAACACAGTATTTTCATTCAATTCCTGAGTCATTCTTGTAGATTCAATTTCCCTTTTCAACAAGTAATTTTCCCCTCACTAAATTTTTTTAATAATTTCTACAGACAATATAATACAGAGGTTTTCTTCTTTTCTTATCAAAACCTCACAAGACAAATACAACAAATAATTTTCTTTGCATGAAACACAGAGATTTAAATTACACTCAATTTCTTTTTCACATACTTTCCTTTTCAAACAAATAAAATAAATTCACTAGAAGATTACATGTATTCCTGTGCTTTGAAAATTGACTGAAGAAGATCTTGCCTGTAACTTCCTTCCACAAATCTTTCCCGAGATACAAAGCCCAAAGCTCAATCAACAAACAGAGATTTTCCACCAAATTGCAACAAAATATCAAAAAGCAATTACAGAGATTTTTTTTTTATAGAGCACCAAAAATTATTTTCCCGTGAAGAAAAATTGTATTCCTCTGTGTAATCCCAGATCCAATATTACCTCCATAACAAATTTCCTCAACAATACCCAATTAATGCTTTGGCACACATGTCGAGAAGTGGTTGCAAAATATCTTCTCCACCACTTCTCGACAATCTTGCCCATTTCAAAATTGCATGTATTTAATTATTCAATTTTCAAATTACAAATAAATTTAATAATAAAGCATGCCAATTTTCACAAATTATATTTAATTTTCAAATAAAACTATTTACACACTAAATAATTTAATTTAATTAATTAATTTATTTAATTAAATAAGTTTAATCTTTTAAGATCAAACCATTTAACCAAATAAGCTAACTAATTAATTAAATAACATGTAACTAATTTATTCAATATTTTAAAAATTAATTTAAATAACAATAATTTAAAGCACAATAAACCAACATTAAAATTAACCAAATTTACGTTTCAAACAATTTATCCAAACAGAAAATGACAAGACAACCACGACACAAACTAAAACTGACAATGTACAGTGACCGGGTTATAGACTAAACTAGGGTGAACCAAACTACTATCTCCCAATCAACGTATCTGTTGAGTCTTGACACGCTCAAACCTGAGTACCCAGGTGGAGTCTGTCATGTGCCTGCAATTCTACACAACCAAGAAATATAACATGCATATATATATATATATATAAACCATTGAACAGACACTGTGCGGAGAAGATCACCGACATCACAGGGCACTCGCAAGTGAGTGATGTGATTCTGTTCTCCACACCAATACATGTCACATCTGACTGACGAAATGAATTAACTGTTAGTCCATCATAAACATATACATAGCAATAATCAACTGAAAGTAAATATCTACGCTATCTCAAAGCATGTCAAAAATCAGTAATCACCATACAATGTATCATCATGTAAATATCCAAACAAAGTATCATAGCCTAACAATGTGAAAACATAACAGCAGAAAGCATAAGCATAAACAGAAGGGTACTACAGTATTCTATTTATATATATATAGATATATAGATATATCTATTTATTTATTTATATATTAATGTCCGAGTTCTTATAAATTTTGTAAATGATTTGTGTTTATTTTTGTTAATCCTAAATTCGTAATTCGTTCTAGAGTTATGTACGAAATTTATTTGACTTAAAATTTTCGTTTTCTATGTATGGGAAAAATTGTAATGAATAAAACAAGTGACGCAAGCGTCGAGTTCTTTTCGAGAGGTAAAAGGCATGTAGCTATGAGCTAGAAAAAGTATTTAGATAGCAGATAGGAATAGAAATGTATTAAAAATAGCTAGAAAAGTTTGAAGCAATTTTTAATGGCGCACTAATGCGTGGAATTTTTTAGGGTGCATGGGCAACGTGGTCCATAGAGACATGTGAACAGTTAACATGTGTGGATGGATGCATGCAAAATTGCATTTATGGGTACCATGTATACGTGGACTTTTTTATAGATATACCAATGAATACTTGTTTTTTTATGTGTGTATGTATACATTTGTGAGAAGGAAGATTCCTTATGATCTTAATTAGGAAGCAAGAATGGATTATTAATTTGTATTAATTATTGAACACAAACAATCTGAAACTTTTGTAATAATGCTTGAGACATCTATGTATACATGTATCCACATGCACACAATGCATAGAAGAGTGAAAAGCATTGTCGGCATCTGAACGAGTGTGCGGGAAAAAAACATCAAATATCATTTGCAACTATTTACAAAAAACACATGTGTGCGGGCAAAAAAGGAAAATGCATTCTTTACATGACCCATATTTATATGCATGGGGAAACAAAGTTTACCATATCTCTTTTTTTGCTTCTATGTCTATTTGTAAATAAAATTATGTTTAGTGTACTGTTCTAAAACACATGCTATGTTAATTAATACAACTGAGTTATTTTAGTTTATCATATCACAATATGCAAGTGCTAATAGAAACAGTAGTGTTAGGTGGAAGATCGATAGGGGTAGCTCATTTGAGTATAAAATTTTGTAAGATTAATCAATCTTTTTTTTAATGTAGTATGAAGGTTACAATGAAGAGCACAAAGATATACTGAGAGGGGGGGGGTGAATTAGTATATCAACAAACTTTTACCCTCTTACTTATTTATCAACTTCAAACATACCTTAACTATTTGATATGAACCAATTTACACAAGTTGACACAATTTTTATTGAAATGATTTTTACAAAGTAGGCACCAACCTACAAATTTACAATAAGATGATTTAGTAGGACACAACCTACAAGGAACATCCAAATGTTTACAACTTTAGTAGGCACCTACCTACAAGGAGCACCAACCCCTAATGCAAGGCACCAACCTTGACTTGATGGTTGCAAGATGATGCCTTCAATCTGACCTGCACTATCCCAATCCTCCAATCTGCCTATGGTGATGAATGATCTCACACTTAGCCCACACAAGGAGATGGGACTTCAGATTTAGAATGCTCTCTTACACAACAACCACACCTCAGCCCTTGAATGAAATGTCATTCATATATCTTACTCAAACATTGCATCCTTTAACTAAAAGAACACAACAATACTTGCAACTTTCAAGAGTTTCTTTTCATAAGATAAATCTGCTCCTTAGTTTGTTGAAAATCAAATCTTTTTAGTTACTTGCTTTTCTCTAAAACTCCAATTAATTGTTAAATCTATTGTTATGAATAAAAACGTCTCTTTGGAGAGACACACCTCTTAGTTCAGATCAACTTCCTTTTGGATTACTTCTGATTATTAAAGATTACACATCTTCATAACAGACCCGACTCTTCAAACAGCAAATAGTTTCTCTTCAAGCAAAGACGTCTGAATTTGATACACATGTCTCTTAAAAAGATGTCATGACTCTTCAAAAAATCTTTTTCTACTAAACATGTCTTCAAAAAGACATAGCTTAAAAACACGTCCTTTTGATAGAATGCATCCTTTCAAACTTATTAAGCAAAAGACGTCAGGGAAAAAGTACGTGTCTCTTCAGAATAATAAGCATCCTTTCTTACATGTCCCTTCATATCTATCTGGAATGTTCCTTTTTGGTATCTACCTTTTTCTTAACAAATCTTCTTTAATTCGTGCTTCTTTAGATTTGACTTGACTAATCTTCTTTAATTCATGTTTATTAACAAATCTTCTTTAGTTTGTGCTTCTTCCGATTCGTGCTTCTTCTTAATGATCTGAGCTTCAATACTCTCAAGCGGTGGCATAAACCTTCCACTTCTTTTAGCCAGCAACATCTATATTCTTTTCACAAGATGGCGACACATTATTCTGATGATATTGTCTATTCTTTGTATCCTTGAGAAAGAAAGTCTCGATTCTTTGTTTCTTACACAAATCTACAACTAATGTCTTCTAATAGAATAGACGATACATCTTAAATCATTCCCGACTATTCAATACATTTTTAACGGAAGGTATGAAATCAAGACCCGACTCATACCACATGGCGACGACTAATATATCTTCATTTATCGTTTGTTTATCTTAGATATTTAGATTCCTTCAATTACGATGGCACCAATCATCGAAGAACTTTAGTATCATCGCTCCCTGCTTCTTCTATAGCAGTGACAACCAAATAATCTTTCGTCTCTTTCAAGGGCATCAACAGAGCATATATTGTCTTTATCATCATCAATTCCCTCGTATGAAATTTACCGTGCCTTTACATATGTGACACTTGCTTGTACTCATAGAGCATAGCTCTTGGCTTACGATTATTTGAACTCCTAACAATAATAAGATTGGTGGTCATATCACCAAAGACACTTATTAATTTCAAACTCATATAATGGTTGAGTCTCTTATTATCTTTGTCTATCGAATACATTATATTCCCTTTATCGTCCCTAATTTCTTCTTTCAATGGTTGAGTCTCTTAGTGGCTTTTAATTAATTTTTTATTATTGGCCTTTTCAAATCGATACACCTGATGTTCTTCATATCTTGGTTGAGTCATATCTGCATGATATGTATCTTTTATTATTGGCCTTTTCAAATCGATACACCTGATGTACTTCATATCTTGGCTGAGTTCATATCTGCACGATCTGTATCTTTTGATATCAATGACAATCTCAGATAATGAAATTCCTTCTTGACATCACATTGCAATCAATGACAACATTTCCAACATACTATTATATAAAGCTATTGATTTTACTATAAATAAGATTTTAATCCTGTCTATGTAATACGAAAACATATTTTTGTGTATAGAACAATGTAATTATATTACAATAAATTCTTAGATGAATCACTAGAAAGCTATTGATTTTATTATAAATAAGATTTTAATCTTGTTTATGTAATGTGATTAAAAATTTGTGTATATATAATAAACAAAAAGTAATTTGCAAAGATATAATAAAGAACCTTATTACCTAAGATTAAATTTGTGTATATATAAAATAAAATGTAATAATTTAACTTATTAAAATGTAATAAGTGCAATAAATATTACGATAAATTCTTAGATGAAACAGTACAAAGGTATTGACTTTATTATAAATTAGATTTGAATGTTGTTAATGTAATACGAATAAATTTTTTTTGTGTATAAATTTTAAGCAAAAAATAATTTGAAAAGATATAAAGAATATTATTAGGTAAGATAAAATGTAGGTACAGTAAAATAATTTACATGTTTGTATTAGTTTGCATCCAAATTATTGAGAGAGAAACATTTGTAACAATGCTTGAAGCATTTAGGTATACATGGATGCATGTATACATGTATCGACGTGCACATAATGCATAGAAGAGTGAAAAGCATCCTTGGCATCTGAACAAGCCTGAAAGCATGATGAGACTGAAGTTGCATTTGCAGTATTAAATGAAAGAAAACAAGAGAAATAAACTAGTTAGTATGAATGCATATATCAAAGGAAAGCATTAAAATATGGATCCATGTAAACTTTTATGCATGCATGGATGTGTACATGTGTCCATGTAATTTGGTATGTTAAGAAGAATCTATATATGCCTGCGTCCATAAAGTTAGAAATGTTAGAAACAATTTGCATTTTAAACAGGAACTAAAAAAACATTACTGATTGAAACAAAGCAGCAATACATTAGTGTTTGTGGAACAAGTGTATAAAGAATATCTAATGATGCATTTGAATGCATTGATACATGTAAATATTTGTGAAATCTGAATATACATTTTAGCCTTCGGGGTATTGTCATATGTGCTTTTAGGAATATGTAAGAAACATGATTTAGAAAAGACATTTTGAAAAGAACTCTTGAATACAACTCTATGTTAACAATGAGACTCAATTTGCATTTGCAGTATTAAATGAAAGAAAATAGGGAAAATTAACTATTTACTAGCAATGCATATATCGAAGGAATGCGTAAATGTATGGATGAAGGTAAACATTTATGCATGCATCGATGTGTACATGTGTCCATGTAAGTTGGTAAGTAAACAAGAATCTATATATGCCTATGTGCACAAAGTTAGAAAATGTCAGAAACAATTCGCATTTGAAAGATATACAAAAAACATTTATGATCGAAACAAAAGAATAATACATTATTGTTTTTTGACCAAGTGTATTAAGGATATCTAACGATGCATTTGAATGCATGGATACATGTAAATATTTATGAAATCTGATTATACATTTTAGCCTCCAAGAAACTGTGATATGTGCTCTTAGTTATTTGCAATAAACATGATTTAGAAAAAACATTTTGAAAGGAAGTCTTGAATACAAATCTATGTTATGATAGTTATTTTCAAAGCCCTCGGTGTTTAATTGCATAACCTTGATATTTTCTTCATTTTTTTCTTTGGTATGGTGTGAATTTTGTTCGGATGGATGAAGGTATATTTGAGCTATAGATAGATAAAGATATGTAAGGGTGGTAAAGAAGAATGAGCGATGTAAGTGCAACAAAGAGAAGGAATTGAGAGAATGATGAGATGCAAGTAAGGTATATGAATTCCTTATGGAAAGTATTAGATATGGGAAGCAAGGATATGTGAAACTGGATATGAGAATGAATGCAATGTAAATGGTATGAATTTATCATTTTTGAGTTTTACGCTTAAAATTAAATGCAAGATATAAAAATTTGAATAAGTGAGGTGGATTGAAAGAAAAAAGGAATGTAACACATTGGTGTGATGCAAGGCAAGCATATAAATGGATTTTGAAATGTATTTGATTTGAGAAGAAACGATGTGCACGGGTGGAAATGGAAATGAGTGGATTCGATAGGGTATGAAGTGAACATTTGTTCCAAGAAAGGGTGGAAGAATGTGTATTTTGTTGTTGGTTATGCTTTTTAAAATCATCATAGGGCTAAGTGTCTCAATACAAATACAAAAGAAAGGCCGATGTCCCATTTCTCACTCTCCTTCGTACTAAACAAAGTGCCAAGATCCTTGAGCTTCCTCGAAATGTGACAAGAGAAGAATAGATATAAAAATATAATGATTTTTAAGGATACAAGAGTCAAAAGAGAAAATAAAGCAAAAGTTGTTATGCATATACTATGAAGAGAATGAATACGTGGACTTTTTGATAGATACACCAATGAATACTTGTACTTTTACATGGGTGTATGTTTACATTTGCAGTAACAAATTTCGTTTATGATCTTATTGAGGAAGCAAAAATGTATTATTATTTTGTTTCAATTACTAAATGCAAATAATCTTAAACATTTGTAACAATGCTTGAGGCATCTATGTGTACATGTATGCATGTATACATGTATCCATGTGCGCACAATGCATAGAAGAGTGAAAAGCATACATGACATGTGAACGAGAAATTTGAATGGAAAACACTAAAATCGAGTAGAAATACAAATTTGTCAAAGCACATTGAGACTCAATTAGCATTTACAGTAGTAAACGAAAGGAAAACAGGGAAAACAAGCTATATATCAGCAATGCATATATCGAAGGAATGCATAAATATATGGATCCATGTAAACATTTATGCATGCATGGATGTATACATGTGTCCATGCAATTTGGTACATAAAGAACAATCTATAAATGCCTGTGTGCATAAAGCAACAAATGTCAGGAACAATTTGCATTTGAAACATATACATTATTGTTTTTTGAACAAGTGTATAAAGGATATCTAATGATGCATTTGAATGCATGGATACATGTAAATATTTGTAAAATCTGATTACACATTATAGGCTTTAAGAAACTATTATACGCGCTTTTAGGGATCTTTAATAAACAAGGTTTAGAAAAGACGTTTTGAAAATAACTCTTGAATACAACTCTATGTTATGAGTGTTATTTTCGAAGCCCTCAGTGTTTATTTGCATAACCTTGATATTTTCTTCATCTTTTTCTTTGTTTGGTATGGTGTGAATTTTGTTGTGATGGATGAAGGTATATTTGAGGTGTAGATAGATAAAGATATGTGAGGGTCAAAAAGAAGAATGAGTTATGCGAGTGCAACAAAGAGAGCGAATTGAGAGAATGGTGAGATGCAAATAAGGTGTATGAATAAGTTATGAAAAGTATTTGATATGGGAGGCAAGGATATGGGAGAGTGGATATGAGAATGAATGGAATGTAAATGGTATGAATTTATCATTTTTTAGTTATATGCTTAAAATTAAATGCAAGAAATAAAAATTTCAATGAGAGAGCTGGATTGAATGAAAAAAGGAATGCAAGACATTGGTATGATGCAACTCAAGTATATAAATGGATTTTGAAATGTTTTTGATTTGAGAAGAAAGGATGTGCAAGGGTGGAAAAGGAAATGAATGGAATTAATAAGGTATGAAGTGATTATTTCTTCCAACAAAGGGTGGAAGAATGTCTAGTTTGTTATTGGTTATGCTTTTAAAAATCATCATAGGGCTGAGTCCGTCAATATAAACACAGAAAAAAGACCCATGTTGCATTTCTCACTCTCCTTCGTACTGAACAAGGTACTGAGATCCTTGAGCTTCCTCGAAATGCGACAATAGAAGAATAGATATAAAAATATAATGATATTTATGGATAGAAGAGTCAAAACAGAAGACAAAGTGGAAGTTCTTACGCATATACTATGAAAAAAAAAATATGGAAGATCATGAAACTAAAAAAATGCAAATGTTGATGTAGTGGAGAACATTAAATACATGGAGAGAGAAATACGTAGAGCTATTGATAGATATATGCATGGATGCATCAATAGACACATGTATACACATAAAACAGAACTACATGGACAGATGGGGATATGAACACATGTATACATGGATGCATGCATATTTGCATATAGATACAAATGCATATGTTACATGGAAGGATGTATTCATATACACATGAAAATATGGATGAAGGCATATATGCATATATGCATGTATGGACAATATGCATAAATGTATGTCAACATAGAACTTTTAATTTTGTTATATTGGAAAACTAGCATTATTCTGATAAATTTATATTGGAAAATTAGCATTTATCTGTTTCTATTTATCAGAATAGCTTTATAAATCATTGTTGTTATTGAAAATCAGTGAAATGTGATCGCATAGATTGATTAAATAAATTTAAGCAAAGGCATAGTTTATAAAACTGGTGAGTAGAGATACGTAAACCATGAGTGCAAATTAAATGCATTGAAATATCAGGAAAATGCGAACACATGGAGAGGTCAAAATAATTGAAGCAAATGCATTAAATGGCATGTGGCTGGTGGGGAAGGTGTTGAAATTGCTTGGTGGCCATGGGTGGCTACATGCACACATGCATACATGGATACATAGACACATGTATGCAGACAGAGATAGATATGTTACAGAGAGAGGTGTACAGATACATGGATGTGTAGAAATATGCATATATGCATATGCAGATGGCCAAAGACAAAGACAAATACATGGGTGCATGAGTGCATACATGCATATATACATGTATCCATGCAAAATATCGATAGATGCATATATACATGGATGTGTGTATGCAATTCATAGGTGCATATATGCATAAATCAATGTATACATGCACCCATAGATACAGTCATACATATATAGACAGATGCATGGAGAGATGGCAAGATATGCATAAATCGATATATGCATGATTGCATCTATGGATACATAGATACATAATGAAATGGATAAAAAGACACATTTATATATGCATTTATTTTGGGAGTTTGATTCTGAATCCATATGCATACTTTGATTAAAACTAGTGGTTGAAGGTACATAATTCATTGATACAAAATTAATGCATTGAATGGCATCTGACTAAATAAGTATAAGTATCCTTGGCCACATTTCACATTTTGACCTTTCAATCAAAGTCAATTAAAAAAGTAGCAGTGAGACCTAAAGAAAGTTCAAGGACTATGCTAATAGAAAACTATATTTTGGACAATGGCTAGACAATCTGTTGAAATTGCTTTACAAACTTTGAAGCAAATGCATTTTTGCTTCTATTTACTTTCATTGTACATCTTAAATGGAAGTCAGGTTTCGCATTGCTGCAATGTATTTGGATACTTTGATTATAAAATCATAGTTTAGATCATTTTAAGTGTTATCCATTCAAATCTTTCCTTGAAATACCAAGGATTCATCTAATTCTTGGAGGCAATGCACAGCTGTCCTATAAAGCGAGCTTTGGAACCAATGAGTTGTCATATATACATGGGTGCATGAGTCCATAGATGCATATATACATGTATCCATGCAAGATATCAATAGATGCATATATGCATGGATGTGTGTATGCAATTCATAGGTGCATATATACATAAATCGAGGTATACATGTACCCATAGATACAACCATACATATATAGATAGATGCATGAAGAGATGGCAAGATATATGCATGATTGCATCTATGGATACATAGATACATAATGAAATGAAGAAAAAGACACATTCATATATGCATTTTTTTTTAGAGTTTGATTCTGAATCCATATGCATACTTTGATTAAAACTAGTGGCTGAAAGTACATAATTCATTGATACAAAATTAATGCATTGAATTGCATCTAGCTAAAGGGGAGGCTGTTTGGATTGCTAATTAGTCTTTGAATATATAACAATTAAAAGAGATAAATAAGTATAATTATCCTTGGAAACATTTCACATTTGACCTTTCAATCAAAGTCAATTAACAAAGTAGCAGTCAGACCTAAAGAAGGTTAAAAGACTATTCTGATAGAAAACCATATTTTGGACAATGGGTAGACATCTATTGAAATTGCTTTACAAACTTTGAAGCAAATGCATTTTTCGTTTTGTTTACTTTCATTGTACATCTTAAATGGAAGTTGGGTTTCGCATTGCTGCAATGCATTTGTATACTTTGATTATAAAATCATAGTTTACATCATTTTTAGTGTTATCCAATTGAATCTTTCCTTGAAATACCAAGGATTCATGTGAGTCTTGGAGGCAATGCACAACTATCGTATAAAGAAAGCTTTGGAACCAATGAGCTGTCATAAAGGATAGAGGAATATTCTCAAATATTGTGATTATTGCCCTCATAGGCACACATGCAAAGTATGGAACCATATAGAAAGCAAGTGAACTCTTTAATAGTCCCATTAAACATAGTCTTTGTATGCATCCATGCATACAGGTTTGCATGTATATATGTGTACATGTAATTAAGTATATATGATAGACAGTATGTATTTGTGCATAGGTGCATAAGGATGGCATGTATCTTTAGATTTTAGATTGCATAGGTAACATGTGGTTCATAGTCATCTAGTTAGGGTAATATGATCACTTTGTGCATATTGTTATTTAATTCTGGAAGTTGATGTTTCCAAAGTTGTTTTTTTTATTTGGAAAGTGGTATTTAGTTGTTTTCTTGATTGTGTTTCAAAGTGAATGCATTAAACAGAATGTGGATTTATCATGTAATATAGATTTAAGTGACTAGAGATGCATTGTGATTACTTTGAGCATTTCATTTTTTGTTATTTTGCAGATCTGTGTAGTCATAGGAGATGTTGTTGCTGCAGAGTCAAGACCTGGAACTGAGCTACTTGATACATGTATCCATAGATACATGGATGTGGACATCTATCATGGTATCCATAGATGCGTAGATACATGTATCTATGGATAGATGTATTCATAGATATATTGACACATATATGGATAGATGCCTGTATACATTTGCACATAGAAACACAGATACATATATGCATGGATGCATCTATAGATAGAAGAATACATAGAAACATAGTTGCATGGATAGATAGATAGATGCATAGTTGGATACATAAATGCTTAAATATACATGTATGGAAATATCCATGGATTGCATATGAAGTTGCATAGATACATATATCCATGGTTGCATGTGTACATAGATGCATGTATTGCAGTACACATAGATGCATGTATATGTGTATCTCTGGGCAGGATGCATGGTTGCATGTGAGCCTTGTAAAGTTTGTATATTTTTTATTACTGCAAAGTGGTCTCATAAAGAGAGCTTTAGAACCAAAACTATGTCAACATGTGCGATAATGAGAGTTTTTTCCTTGAGCCTTGTTATATATTCAAAGAGTAACTAGCAATCCAAACAGCATCCCCTTTAGTCAGATGCCATTCAATGCATTGAGTTTGCATCAGTGGATTATGTACCTTCAACCACTAGTTTTAATAAAAGTATGCATATGGATTCATAATCAAAAGCTCTTTCTTGTGAACTCATTTTTAATTTGCCTATGCATTTTCCAGGAATGCTTTTAACCGGCAGCATTGGCCAATCACATTTTGCCATTTAACATATTACTTATTTTTTTGTACAGTTTGAATTTGGAGAGCTATTTTATATATTGGAAAATTAGCATATATCTATTTTTCTATTCGACTGAGTAGCTTTATAAATCATTTTCATTTTAAAAACTCGAGAAAATGCGAACGCATAAATTGATTAAATAAATTTAAGAAAAGGAATAGTTTGAAAGTTGGTGGCTAGAGGTACATAATCCATGAATGCAGATTAAATGCATTAGAATATCAGGAAAATGTGGGCGCAATGCATAAATGCAAATTAAATGCATTAAATGGCATCTGGCTGGAGGTGAACGCATTGGAGTGGCTTGGTGGCCATGCATGGACATGGTACTTTGGTCATTTAATATAGAGTTAAGCCACTTGCTATGCATCTTTATTACTTTGTGTGTGTTGTTTTTTGTGTTCTGTAAGCTTGTGTTCTCAAAACCTAAACTGTGCAATTGCTTTGAGCTTTTTCGCTATGATGAAAGCATACAGGATAAAGGAATTTTGTGAACTGTTATAGTTAATGTTCTCATAGGCACATATGCAAAATATGGAAGCATATACAAGGGAAGCGAATTGTTCAAAAAAACTCCTCAAAGGAATGTGGTCCCATGGAATGCAATAAGTGTTCACAATGGACACTTTGGTTTTCGCATGTTAACTTTGTTAGATAATGCAATTTGACATGAACAATGTTGAAGCCATGACATGAACAATAGAACTATTCAACACTGAACTCTATGCTTGTAATAATTATTGGAAAAGCTATAAATGCCATAGATGAAATAATATGAATAAAATTTTAGTTTCTGGTTTTCTTCAAATGTAATGAAAAAAATGCTATAAAGGCATAAGACAAGGTTGTGTAACATATTGCCATTCCTGTATCTAATTTCTTTGGACATGAATGCTTTACACATTTGATTGCAATAGTAACATGTCTACGAAAATGGAACAATAGAGATCATAAATCAGTAGTTTTAAGTGTGAGTATATATGTATCCTGATACATATAAGCTCGATTTGGCATTTATGAAAACAACTACTATCTACGGTGAAAGAGATAATTAGTGTTCCTATATGCGATATCCATATAACATAATAAATTGGTACAAGGCTAGAGTGGCACATCCATTTATACATGGATGCATGTATACACAATTGCATACAGGGATACATAGAAGCTTAGATGAATACATGCATACATGAATATGTGCATATGTGCATATGGACATAGAGGCATATATACATGTAAATATGCATATATGCAACGAAGGCAACAAATGGATTTGTGTATACAGGAGTGTACTCTATAGATTAGAATGCGTGGTGGAAAAGTGACTATAAAGTACAATGCATAAGAGCAGGGTCGAGACTTGGTTGCATTAAAAGCATAAAATAAAAAAAGCCAGAGGAAAATAACTATTTATTGTCTCAAGTAACTTGTTAATGGCTCTAGAGTGTGCAACCATAACAACTTCTACTCAGTCACCATAAACTCTTGAAAATGTAAGAATCAGAGAGCAAATATTGGAAAAGCTAGGAAGGACATAATGCAGAAGGAAACATTTAAACTATATAGTTTGAATGGAATTATGCATAGAGGGGTAATAATTACTGAACATATATGTCAGACGTACATAGAGAACCATTGTCTTCGTAGGTACAAAAACAAAATTAGAGTTTCAGATGTCCATATTCGAGAAGACTTTAACATAGTAACCTATAAAAGTGTCTAAATGTATAATAGCAATAGAGTATTTTAAAACCAAAGATGTCTTTAACATGTGAAAACCAGTGAAATTCCTTGGAGCATGGAAAGGAAAAAAAGTTAAAGTATGAACAATGTAAATCTGTACTCCTGTATTCCTAGTTTCCTGTAAAGCCAAGAAAATGCTATGTATTAGAAACATAGTTTGTATGGATAGTGATTTGAGGTGTTGGTTCACAAGAGAAAAAGTTTACATATAAATGACTTTATTACCTTCTGGTGATGTTTGCTATCTATTTGTCAATATAAATGGCTTCAACAATGGCATTGTTTTGGTCAAGGCTAAAATGTCCTTTAGCACTGAAGTCTCGTATGATGAATATCACTGCCAACTTGTCCTTGATATAGTCTTCATAGCTGAGCTTTTGTAGTGTGGGCAATAGACGGTGCATGGTGACCTGGTCAATTGAAGACTGAATTGTTTGATTGTCATAAGTTGTTATGGTAGTTTTAAGTTGTAAACATAATGTATAATTGACTTGCTGGTTGCACTGTTTGTAGTGAGCAATTTTTTCTTGGAGTGTGCCATAAGCAGTGAATTTGAATTTGCATTTTGGATAGCATGCATGAAATGGATTGGAAAATGCATTTGCTGCTTTTAGAGTACTAGAAACCTATAAAATATGGTTCAAAATTGTTAGAGGAGACAAAAATACAAGTTTGGATGCACTAGTTTTTTGAAAAATGAATGTTGTTACCTTAAAAGTTGAATGTAGTAGGCTGTTGAGTTTTTCCAAGCTTCTTTTGTCATTCAAGTTATAGATGAATGTTGATCGACATGTGTGAAATGTGTTATTTTGATCTATTTTTCTTACAACATTCTTGAAAAGCATTGCAAGTGTTTTATTTGTATGCAACTGGTCTTCAAGTGCAAAGTATTGTTGCTCATATGTTGACCGTAATAGCAGCTGCAATTCAATGAGAGAATTAGGTTTTGTTACAGAAATTGTTATAGAGACCACTGTAGAACAAAAAAAGGTTGAAACTGAAAGAACAGGTAAAATTTTTGTAGACCAAAATACCTGTGCTCTGTCTATGTCAGCGTGGCCATCTTTGATGTCAACTGCAAATTAGGCACCCATTTTCCTGGCACCAACTACTAGTGCAACTATTGTGCCAGCTGGGTACTCATTTACAGTTGTTAGCAATTGGCTGATACTCGTACTTGGAATGAATTTGTACTCTTGACAGAGGCGTGGGATGTTTTCAGTGGTGCTTATGTCTGTTAGAATCAAAATGCAATCATAGTCACCTCTGTCATAATTTGTCCTAGGTGCAACTTGAAAATCTGAGATTGAAATAGCTGATCCTGGGACTATTTTAGGCTCATGTTGATACACAAGGTTTCCACTAACATTTAACGTGATTGTCATTTCTGCTTTTTGATCTGTTAGATCAACACGCAACATTTCTCGTGTTTTGTTGGCCTTATCCAATGTTGCTTTGTAGACAACAAGCACATCACCTTGGAAGGTGTCTCCAGCTCTTTTTGCATTTAGCTGTTCAATTGAAACAATCTTAGGTTTCTTGACTCTTGTCCTACAAGGAACAAGGATAATGTCAATTGAATGCTAATTCAATATTAGCAAGCTAGGCAAATGGCAGTACAATGAAGAACCAAGCACTTTACAGTTGTGTTGACTCTTTCTGTGCAATTTGCACTTGTTTTGCTTGTCTTTTTGATACATCTTTTGGTGTCCTACAAAGAATTGGAACAATGTTATTTGAATATTTGTGATTTGGGTGAATGAGTATGAAGAAATAATACTATGAGTGCTTTACCATTGTGCTAATTCTTCTTGTGTGGTTTGTGTTTGCTTTGATTGTCTTTTAGTTTCATCCATAGATCTCCTGCAAATAATGGATATATCATTGAAAAAGACATTGCAATGCATAAAGGTGATATAAGGCTATAAGTTCTATAAAGTTGAATTTGTCTATTGGGCAACATGCAATTTTAGGAAAATTGAATTGTGATCAGTCCAATATGCTTCTAATTTATAGATAGAGCATATATTTGTAGTCGTGTTGGACCAAATGTGATCAATGACTGAGTTGCCCATGCAGTGTTGTTGGTTCAACATAAATTGTATATTGTTTTGCTACATATAACTGTGAAGTATTTTTTTGCTTCTGCTTTCTGAAAACACGTCGACATTAATATTGCCTAAAATGTACAACATGTTTTTTGAATTTGTGGATGCAATAATTATTTGCAAGATTGTGATTACTTCATCTATGGCAGTTGTAGGTCTTGCATAAATATTACAAACATTGAGTTCATTGTTAGATAGCATTATTGTTGATGTGATGGCTTCAATATTTGAGGTTTCATGTTGTTTTGTTTTTGACAGGAGTAAATGTTTCCTGGTTAAAGTTGCTATGCCATGTATGTTATGTACAGAGAAGCTATCAAAATGCTGCAGCAAGGTATTTAGCTCAAAGGGATGCATATGTGTTTCTTGGAGACACAAGATATCAGATTGCATTATGCCTTAGTCATTGACAATGTCTTCTGCATGTGCTTTCAAGCTACGAGTGTTCAATGTACATAGGAGCATATGTGATTTGTTTTTTGAACATGTGTTTAGATTATCAAGTTCCCATTGTGCACATGTCTGGAGACGAGACATTTCTAGTTGTATTTTGTCTTTAACTTTGAAGTTTTTTGTAGTTAAAGGTTGTAACAAAAATAATGATTCTACTGATTTTGTTCGTGACAGAGTTGTATAGGTTAGTCCATGCTGTCTAATGCCTGTGGGATCAAAAGCCAAGGCCTCCATTGTTAATCCTTGGGATCGATGTATGGTTCGTGCACATGCTACTTGTACTGGGAATTGTTTCCTAATTGTAATTTTCTTGTTTGTTGTTATTTTCTGGATTGGCCTAGCAATGCGTTGTATAGGCACCTAGTCTTTGTCAATGATAGTAGAATAGCAGTGTGCTAGTTTTGTGCGTTGGTGATGTCCAATTGATGGGTCATTAAATTTAATCCAGACAATATCAATATTGTTTTGTGCTGTATATGCTTTAAAAATTCCATCTGAACCATTGACGAGGCCATCTTGAACATTGTAATTGCCTGCATAAAGCTCAACAAGAATGTTTGGTTTCAAACATATTTGTGATGGAAGTGTCGTTGGGTGACTCTATACTCGTATTGCATTAAGGTCCTCATCAAGTTCATCTATTGCATCTAGCACTATCATTTGGGTTGGAATGATTGATAGCATTTTGTTGTTATGTGCTTGAATGTCTATTCTCCTATAGAAAAGGTGCGAAAGCAATGGATCAAATGGTACAGGATGAAAGCAAATTTTGTTGATATAGTCTATGTCATGAGTTGTCTGAATGCCTACTCGTAGTCTATTAAGGATTGAAATAAATATTTCATCTTTTTGTCTCATGGTAGTCACCAATGAATAGCATTTTATGTGGTCTTTCTAGAAACTATAAGGCATTAATTCAATTGGAGTAGGCCTATTTTCAAAAACCACAAAGTCA
>VDFB02090950.1:0-11471 GCA_007258455.2 Sequoia sempervirens
GCCAATGCAAATTGTAAGAAACACCAACAAAGAGAGGGTTTCATGACCTCCAATACAAAAAACTAGTCAAATGTAGGAGATTTGCAACTCTTGTCAATGAAATCTGTGCCCACAAGGAGAGGAAAACATTGCTATCCAAACCAAAAGGGATGCCTTCAGATGAAAATCAGCCTATTCAATTCCTCAAACACCTTTGGCATAAAATTATGGAAGGTATGAAGAAATTAGGCTTCTTGGGAAAACCGTGCCTCTCTCAGCAAAAAATGACGCTTTTAATTAATCGATCTTCACAGAGCAAGTCTAGTTTTTAAAAAAAATCCTACAGAAGAAAAGATGGGCCTCCAAAGAGTAGTATGTGGCCTTTTTAGAAGAAAATTGTGCTTGTTCAATAGAGATCATGTCTTCAAATCCATCAATAAATGGCTTCAAGAAAAAAATGCAAAAAAAAATGCCTCCACAATAGAAAAATTGAGCCTTTCATAAAAAAAATGGCACCCTCCAAAACAACAATGGCTTGTCAAATCGTGCCAAAGGGATTTGTTTTACTAGGTCCCTAAAATAAAAATTCCCTCTCAAAACACAAAGGCATAAAACTCTATTAGCCAGGAAAATGAATGAGACAACAAAATTCTTCCAAAAATCAAATATCTCAAGGTGGGCCTCCATACAAGAGTGCCCAAATCCTTGGTGATGGTGGGATCGTACCAATTAAAAAGTGACTGCCTGTGTGAGAAGAATGCCTCCTCAGAAATTGTGCCTTCTTCAAAGAAATTGAGGCCTCTAAACAACAAACCAAACCCCTCTCCAATGATACGTCCCCTTAGATGAAAATTTGCTAGCAACAGGAAGGAAGAATATCGGGAATGAGGCAATTTTGAAATTTAGAAAATTTCAAATGCCGAATAATCTTCAACAATCTCCAACAAAAAGTCTCAAGGAAGGAGTTGTAGATTGGGTAGCTTTGATACCTTGTTAGAGAAAATAACCAAGGAGAAACATTTGCCAATAAACCTTCACAATGAGTGAGAGAAGCGCACAGGCTATTTCACCATAAGAGATAATGAAAATGAGATGATTAAATTTACATATGGTATAGGCTTTTAAAGTCGTGAAATATCAAATGGGTATGGAACTTCCCGATACAGGAAACAAAACTACTCGAGAACAATTAACGTAAGTGAAAACTTAAATACACTAACAATAAATAATATTCATAGTGGTCGACCATTTGAATGGTTCTAAAATGTGGAACATCATCATAGATTGCAAATATTTGATCATTCCCCATCTATCATGGATTATTCATGATGTATAAAAACATTCTTTTGGGAGAATTTATGGAATGGCCACAAGCCATTGTCATAAATTCAAGAGCATAATGAGGTAAAATTATCCATAAAATAATATTAGGTAAAAAAAAAAATAGATTATCTCTCAACCCATATTAAAAATTTAGCTCTAAAGCTCACTTGGAGTTATTTTGAAGAGTATGATTTTCCTCAAACCCATTTTTTTTTTTTTATGATTGAAGCTAAGAACTATCTTCTTCTCTTCTAGTGAAGATGAATTCACATTGATGAATTCTAATTCTAGTTCTTATTTAGTTACAAGGAGTTATCATTTCCTAAGAAATGTCTCACCTTCTAGTATGTGGTGAACCAAAATATATTGGAAAAAATATTGCCTCCCCAAAGATAAATATTTTAGTTGGCTATCCTTCATAATAGAATATTAATGGGTAAATTATTTGGAAAATATGGATCATAGATTCTTTCAAATACATTTTTTGTCATGGTGCAAAAGAAGATCTTGACCATCTTCTACTCAACTATAAATTTAATGTTAGATTCTTGAAGTGAATTTGTAATGAAAGTATATGGAAAGGTACCTTCCCTACATCCTTGCTTTATCACTTTCTAGAAAATCCCTATTTCTATTGAGAATCCTTTTTAAAAAAAATAGAATTTTTGGTTTGACCATAATAATAAGATATTCATAAATTAATACCCAAGCTAGAATGTATAAACCAAAACATAGAAAGCTCAATTTATATAATTGATATGGTAACTACACTCAAGTCCTTTTCTCACCCTATACCATTCTTCAATTTATACTCCCATCTCTTAAAGAATTAATTTATATTAAAACCCTCTTCCTCACTAATCTCAAACATTGGTGTCAAAGTAAAACTAGATAGAAATAATATTGAATAGGAGCCTTCTAGTCCCCATCAAGGAAAATACTTTAATGGAGGTTCTCAGCTCCACTTTGTTGGATAATTTATTTTATATACATTATCCTCATGTTGAATGGGAAAATAGAGCTATTATAACAAATGATTCTCATTGGTGATTCCAAGATAATCTACTTCTTTAAAATCACCTTTATTTTCCTATCCAATTACATGGATTTGGTGCAAGAGTATGATTTTCTCAACATAATGGCATATAGGTTTTCCAAAGACTATTTTATCTCTTTGTTTTATCTAATATCATCCTACAACAACCTATAATGTAACTATGAGGGAGGACCCCTAGGTCATCTCTTCAAACATGAAGCAATTTCTAGTTTCCATGCCATGACCTACTTTAGAATGCATTCCACTTTGGATTTACTTAGAAGTATGTAGACATATTTCTTCATTCATTGTAAGCTCATATGGAGAAAATAAGAGAGATTTTGGAGGTGAGGGCATATAAATTATTTTAATTAATAAATATTTTCATGTGTTGAGATGGAGGTGATTGTATGAAAATGAGCATTAGCAATATTTTAGTGTTTGCACATTTTATACTATGCATATAGAGATCAATGATTCTATACAAGTAGAAAATTTGTGCTCTAAGAAGATTGTATGCTATTTTTTGCTGTGTGTAGTGTTTTTAATCTACCTAAAATGCAAGAAATCAAGCAAAATATAAAAAACCAAAGACAAAACTCAAGATTGGGCTAAAGATGAAATTCAAACTTAAAGTGACAATAAAACCAATTTTTACCTTGTTTGAGCTTGATGGATTTTTTTTCCCTTTTTGATGGCTTGATATGTGTGCTCCTAGATCGATTTCAATAGCATAACGACTTGATTCTGCTTGATTTTGGTCACAAGATGGATGCAAGATGGTTGTGGTTGCAAGGATTTGGCTATGGTGATAGTATGAGAGATTGAGTGTGCATGAGATGTTTGAATGCTTGAGAATGGTTCAAAATGGATGAGAATGCATAAATGGCTAAGTGTTAGTCATTTAGCCAAGGGAGATGGGAATGGATAGTGGAGATTGAAAGGGGGAGAAAGATCAAGGGTTGAGATCAATATTTGATCAAAGGGATTACAAATTCCTTTTTAATGTGCATGGGAATGATAAAAAGAAATTAATATTACTTGGGAAAGAGACAAGGAATTTAATATTCCTCGGGAGATGTGAGAGGAATTAAAAATTCCTCAAAAAGGCCTTGGGAAGAAAAAAGGAATTGCAAATTCCTTGGGGGATGGGGAGAGTTGACCAAAGGGTAGGTTGGGATAGTTAATCAATGGTTTGTGTAAGTAAGGTATTAGGAAAATGACTAGGTGGGTAATGAGGATTAATGATCCACTTTCATTTCATGGAGGATGCAAAATCTCCCTAATCAAGGATTACAAATGTGCACATCCCTAATGCTGGGATTAGGATTAAGTGTAGATTATGGGGGATGAGGGATAAAGGTAATTAAATAAATAGATTATTTATTTAATTCCTTGGAGAAATGAATAAAGGGTAAGGTATTTAATTATTTAACTAAATACCTTACAAATTTAGAGGACTTTAGGGGTACTAATTAAATAATAGTAATATTAATTAATTAATGTAGATAAGAGGATATTTAGATGAAAAATGATAAATTTGACCAAACCTAAGTGGCCAAATTTAGGTGTCTACATTTTTCCCCTCTTTGAGATGGTGTTACTAAGTAGCATCATTTCAAAGAAGATTAAAAGATAGCACTAGGAAGAAGATGATTAGATTGGGAAAGATTCCCTAGCCATCAATGAATTGACTAGGAAGAAGGCTAACAGGAGTGAAGATGAAGATTACGGATTGAGGATGCCCCCTCAAGAGGACATGTGGGTTCAAGAGAACACATGTGTGCTCTCGAAATGGATGAGATGATGAAAGGGTAGTTGGGGAAGATGATGCAAAATGATGGATAAGAGAGGATGATAAGAGATAGGAGATTGAGAAGAGAACATAAGAAGAAAGGAAGCACAAACAGATGCAAGTACAAATGTGATGTTGCCCTAGTCAAGTTACAAGCCAAAATGGATTGATGATGGTTGGAGCATTGTTGATGAGGGAATAATATATCCCAAAATACTAAAAAAGGATAGGAGAAGGATACATCCCAATGATGATGATGAGAGTGTTGGTGATGAGGGAAGGATACATCCCAAAAAAACACAAAAGATAGGGAAGGATACATATCGATGATGATGAAAGTTTGGTGATGATGGAAGGATACATCCAAAAAAAACACAAATGGATAGGGAAGGATACATCTCAATGATGATGACGATGAGGATGATTGGATCAAGGCTTGTAGCAAAGCTAGGAACAAGACCAAGGATGTGATTAGATTATTTGTGCTAGATTGAATGGATGAGGGTTGGATTGAGATATGAGATTGTTGAAATGAATGAAGAGGATGAAGGAAAAGATGCTTAGAATAACAAATCTATATTATCCTAAGAATATTGAAGAGACAATGATATGATGAGGATAAAGAAAGTGAAGGGATGAAGACAAATAGGATAAATAGATGAGAGGGGGTGATAAAGAATGCACAATTGAGAAAGATCTAGGGTGAGGGGATGGGGGGATGTTGATAGAATAAAATGATAGATGAGAGGATGGGAGATGGGGGTTATGAAAGGAGAGTGATAAAATCAAGAAATTGAAGTGTTATGCATTATTCTACCATGTATTGAGCACTAAATTTGATATAGCATGTGATATTATGCACTAGGGTATGAGGAACCAAGGCAACTTCATATCACATGCATGGGACTGACACAACAAACAAAAGGTTAGTCTAACATCCCAAAGTCACAGGGGCTTTGGTAGGGCCAATGTTGGAAAACCAAAAACACAAAATATGCCCCAATGTAACAATAGACCACAAGGATCTTGGTGGGTACTACGCAAGACAACCAAGAAGATATGATGAATCATGGCGACCTTGAAGAGGTATAATAGGAAGCTCAAATGATAAAAAAAATCCAAAAACAACAAAAGATCACAAGAAATTTCACATTTCCTTTTCCATAGGATCAAAAGGGTGGATGGGATTGATGAGGTTTGATTAGGAAATTTGCATTATGTTAAGACCAAAGATGGAGACTAAACTAAGTGATCGACATGACTTAGGATACTTGAAACCAATTGAAGCTCATGATACTAGTGGATCTTATTTGTTAATAAACATCTAGATAGGGACATACTTGATGACACGACACAATACACAAGACATAATATCAACACAACCTAAAGGCCTAGGGGCTTGGGGGCTGATCAAAGATTAGCCTTGCCTATGTGAAAGTGTAGAGCCCTTGTAGTTCGATAAAATACTGATGACTAACCATGGATAGAATCAGAGAGGAAAATGGAGACCGTGATGGAGGAAAAAGACAGGACAAACAAATGCCCTAGGGGTTGATCAAATGATTGACCTTTCCTATGTGAAAGTGCAGGGGCACCGTAGTTCGACAAAAGGCCGATGACCGACCATGGATAAAAGTGGAAAGAGGACAATGGAGACCATGATGAAGGACAAAGATAGGACAAAAAATCCCTAAGGGCTGATCAAATGATCAACCTTGCCTACGTGAAAGGTAGGGGAAACATAGTTTGACAAAAGGCTGATGACCAACCATGGAAAAAGGATGATGAGATGACCATTATAAGTGGATAAAATGATGGAACCAATACAATGAGACAAGATAGAATTGGCGGATAACATAGGATGATGGTGATTGCAAAAAGCTTAGGGATGGGATGGTTATCCAAATCAATCAAAATATGAAGTGGAAGGATGCTATGATGGATAGATGAGTGATGAAAAGTGATAGGATATTGGAAAGATGTGTGAAAGAGGTGGGAGTGATTATAGTGAGAGGGATGACATCAGGTTGCATGGGGGGAAGCCTATGCTGAAAAAATGAAGAAGAACATCTCATTTTTGTTACTTTGTGTTGTCATTGATGTCACCATGATATATGAGTTGCAACTGCAACATCAAGAATGAAGTTGTTCTGGTTTGGTATCTAAATCTATATTTTGCTTACATCCTCTGGTGTTTTGGTTCACATTTGTTTTTTGGTGATCACTGTTGCTTGCATATTTGGGAAATGGTTTGTAAACATTAGGAGCATGTACTATCAAGATATCACATATCCAGATGCTCACATGGTGCATCGACATTACACCTGTGTTTGCAATTGTGCTATTAAGTCTATCCTTGGATGACCTAATGTATTGTGTAATGGTGAATTAATTTTTGTTATGCAGATATATGTGCGACCTATTCTAGGTCTATGCTGACTTGATGAAGTGTGTTGGTTGTGTGGATTATCTTTTAAGAATATTTTGTGAAATCTTGAAGCCAACTGTTGGTATTTTTGGTAAATAAGAAGTGCATCTAATTAGGCCAACCTAATTGACACCTGCAGAGAAATTAGATATATATATTGGATAGTTTTTGAAGTTTATGTGATGAAGATGTTAGAATTGTGAATGCGAAGAAGAGTGCATATGATGAAGTGTGTCAAGTTAGTTTAATGAGCTACATTGGAACTGAATCTGCACTCACTAGGTGTACTCCATCAATTCATTTTTTGGATCTAAGCCATTTTGTCATTGTAATTCTATAGGTAGTGAGCTATTGTTTCTAGGTAGTGAGTCCTAGTAGTGAGCCACCCATTTTGTAATATCTTATAACCGGTTAAACTATATTGTGATCTAACACTCAACGTGGTTTTTCCCATTTTGGGTTTTCCAGGTAAAATTTTTGGTGTTCATGTGTTTTATGATTTCATGTTTTGTTAATGCTTTTACTTATCTTTTCTATTGTGTGCATTGGAATTATTGGATGGTGTTTGATCAAAAAATTTAAGAAGACACTGATTCACCCCCCCTCTCAGTATCTTGGAAATTTAGCAATGGGTATCAAAGCTTGGTTCCTCCAAAAAATCCTAATAGCTTGAGGGAGATCCTGAAGATGGAAGAAATGAATGATAAATGAGAGCTCTGGACTGCACTTGAGGATCTTGACAAAGTTGAAAGAGAAAATAGAGATCTGAAAGAAAATATTGAAGATGTGAATGAATGTGTTTGAAAATTAAAGGAGCAATTGAAAAAGTTCAAAGATAGGCATAAGAGGTTACTGATTAGTTGACGAAGGCTATTGAATATATTTTTAGTTTGAAAGTACAAGTAGAGGAGAAGAAAATAATTGAAGAATGTCTGAACAAGTTGGTACAAAGCAAGTTTGAAGACTGCACCAAGCTTGAACAAGAAATTGTGAACCTGAAAGTAGATATGGAGAAGGAAAAACTCTATGAGACAATTTCAAATCTAGCTCAGATAGACTTGATGAATTGATTGCACGACAAAAAATGAGTAAAGACAAAGGTGGTTTGGGAAATGATACCAATGAAAGTTCTAAGACTGCGAGCAATCAAAAGGCTCTAAATAAAGGAAAGCAGAAAGAAAATTCAAGGAACTTTGCTAGGAGACCTCCGGTGAGACAACCTAATGTACAAAGGTATCCTTCTTTTAATGGCACTTGTTTTTCATGCAATAAATTCAGTCACAAAGCAACATAATGCAGGAGTAGGATGAATCATTTCCCTAGTCCTTTTGTTGGTCAATGTTTTGCATGCAAAAGAATTGGACATAGGGTAAGTGAATGCAGAACCTTGATGATGAATCAATTTAATGGAAGAGGGATGAATCAATCCTTTAATGGCTATTTCTATACCTGTAACAAGTATGGACATAAAGGTAACCGATGCAGATCAAGAGTTAGTGGAAGTCAATCTAATCAAAGAAATATTGTCTGCTATAATTGCAACAAACCGGGACATGTTTCAATAGTTTGTAGAAGCAAGAAGAGTAAGGAAACCAATATGATAGAAAAAGAATGAATCTATGAAGAAGTTTGAAAAAGATGAGATTAAGCAAGATATGAATAAGATTTGGAGAAATAAAGAAGAACCATAAACTGTTGATGTGTCTGTGTCCTCATCCGGTATGGATGATTCCTCTAAGGATTAGACTTAGCAAGGTTGTCAGGGGAGCATTATTAGAAAATTATAAGAACCCCTTGAATAAATGGTGTGTTAGAGGCTAGCATGAGGATGAAATGAAAAGAATGAGTTTTTAGAGGTTTTGGAAAAGGAACCAGTAGGAAATATGAAGGGATGATCTTTTGCAGAGCGAATAGGGTTTTTCTGTGTTAAAGAGAAGAGTTTTTAGCATCTTTTTGAAATCTTCTGCATTTAATGTGAATTAGGGAAGATCATCACTTTATAAAGGGAATGTTTAAGGAATTTAGATCATTCATACATTTGGAGAAATTGAAGAGCCTTTGGAGCATTTATGAGAGAATTGGAGTTTGAGCTGTTCAAACCCTAGCTGTGGTTCATTGTGAAGAAAAATGTATTTTTATCATCCGAGTAGTTGTGTTTTGTATTATTTAAGTTGTTTGAGTTTAGTTTTAGTAGAATGGAAACTCCTATAGTCATGAAAGTATCAGAGAGGCCAAGGCCCTCCTATAGAAAGTATTCCTCAAATTTTTTTGAAGATGACCCCATGGGTGCATTCTCGTCAATCCCTCATGGAGTAATGCTAATTGAGGATACAAGGATGTGTATTCGAGTAAAGTATGAGGAATGTGATCACTCAAAGTTGATTGAGATTTGGAAGAATGTGCTTATTGGTGATGATTTCTTGGTAAATTCTAAGTACTCAAATCTGGTTGAGAAGAGGTTGGATAGGTGGAACAATTTTCTCAAATTCAACTATGATGACAAATTTGTGAAATCAGTCCTAAGTAGAATCCATGATAAATTCCTGTAGACTGATCAGTTGCACTTGATAACTAAGGAGGCGATTAGGGCCATCACCAGGATAAAGGTATAATAGCTGTGTTGAAAACTATGAAGAATGAGGTTGTAATGGAACTTACAGGAGCCACACATGACAAGAGATATTTAGCAACAAAGACCATTACTAATTTGGCTGTAAAGCATGCAACTATCATGATCAGTCATAAAATATACTTCACCAATAGAGAGAACTTTGTCTTGGCTACTGCAATTTTTACTGGGTTTGACATGGTTGTAAATGGTGCTGATTATGATCTATGTGAGCTTTTTCAAGTACAGTTTCTCAAGAACTTGAAGTTGATTAAGGAAGGGAAGTATGATTTAAAAATTTGGTTCATTGATTATATGTCTATTATTTTATTTCATGAAGAGACTTCTGGGAAAGAATGAAGAAGTACACTGAGACTCATCCAGACTAGTAGGACATCAAATTTTTGATTATATGCATAGTCTGGGTAATATGGATGTTCAAGATGATGCTCTAACAAAATTCTTTGTTGTGTTCAAGAGAAAAATGAATGAAAGGGAAAGAATTCCAAAAATAATAGTTGAGAAATATAAAGATGATATCATATTCCATGTTTCCTCTGACAAATGCATGATTGAGGTTGTAGAACCTCGAACCATTTGGGTTCAACCTCTAGGATATGAGGTAACAAAGATGAAGTTGAAGGTTATGTGCAATTTTTGTTGAATAATCCAAAGGATCCCAACGAACCCAGAATTGGGACATGTGCTAAAAAATCTATGGAAGTTCATCTAGAGTTGTAGAAGCCTAAAATCAGAAAGAATGTGGAAAAAAAGCTTAAAGAAGTTGGATTTACTGATGAGGATATTTCCCTTGGAATGGCTAAGGGAGAAAAAAGGGAGGAAAAATCATCTGGCCCGAGGAGATTTGAAAGGACTACCTCTGCAAAACCCTTCGCAACCCCTATAACAAAGACTGACCCTAGTTTTGTTGATAAAGGAAAAGGTCATGTTTCCTTTGGACTAACTACTAGATTTGGGAAGAGGAAAGAAACTCCTCTGGTAGCCCCTGCAAAGAGACGAAGGAGAGAAAAAGAAACAAGGGAGAAAAATCTTAGTGTTATAGATGATCAGGATGATGAAGAAGAAGATTGTGATGCAAAACTGGTAAGAAGAAGAAAGGGAGGTTTACCCTCTGGTGAAGGTGCTTCAACAGAAGCTATTGGTTCCAAGAGAGTACATGTTGTATCATCTTTTAATGATGAAGAAGAGAAAGATTTTAGTATACATATGCACACCAAGCTAGAATCAAATAATTCTAAGGTGTCTAGTGAAGCCTTTGCAGATTAGAAAGAAGAACAAGACATGCCGGTAAGTTCTGGTCCCCACTTTAAACTAGATGTAGCTCTCAATTCCTTGCTACACTTTGATAATATACTTCAACCCACAATGAAATATTATGATAAAGTTGTAGAAGAAGATAAGAAAACTCTTATTTTTAATTGTTATTCAATATGTTATCATCTTAGAAGTCAAATGGGATGATATAAGGAAAGATGTACCTAAAAGCATGTGGGAAGCTCTGATGAATAGGAGATCAAAAGTTGTTGTATTTGAAGAGAAAATTAGAAATTTTGCATATAATAAGATTGGGTCTTCCTTGACCCCAGATGATCTAGAATCTTTGAAGAAGATTTGTACAGAAATGTTTCAAACGAAGAAAAGGGTTAACATGTTGATGACAAGAAATAATAAGTTGACAAAAAGGGTAAGGAAGGAAACAACTAAAGTAATCCAGAAACAACAGTAAAAATATGGCATGCTTAAGGCCAATGAGGATGTTGTTGCTGAAAATGTTGAGGAGAATATTCCTCTTAATACAGGTAATGAGGATATTTTTGGAAACTTTGATGTTGAAATTAATGCTGGTGGTGAAAATGATATTCCAATAGGTGATAAGCAGAATGAAGGAGAAGTTGAGCCTAAAATGCATAATGATACTCCTATGGAGCACATTGAAGGAGGAAAAGGAAATAATGAACAAGTCAGTGAAGAAGAAGGAAAAGATAATCTAGAGGAAGAGTAGAAGAAAGATGAAAAGTATGAAAATGATAAAGAGGACAATAATGATGTTAGGAGATGCTATGCAAGCAATAAGTCCTCAGGAACTTCTACAACTTCCTATGATTGAAGGGTTTATGGATATAGAGAATATGTCTCCAGTGCATAAGGTGATGTTAGGAGATGCTATGCAAGCATCCAAAAGGAAGGAAATTCTTGAAGCAAATCAAAGAGGAACAAAACTTGTAGATGATTCCCTCAAGGCATTGAAGGAAGTTATACCTAGTGCATCTATTGATACATC
>VDFB02090951.1:0-34089 GCA_007258455.2 Sequoia sempervirens
AAAGAGACTCCAAAAGCCAATAATGAAAAAAGTAAATATTGGTCCTAAAACAAGAATGTCACAAATGATGGAGTTTTCAATGCCAAAGTGATAACCAAAGGTCCAACCATTCATCTTAAAGGTCCTTCCTCATCAAATACATCAAATTCCCAAACACAAGGTCAAAATCAAACACTGAATGTTGTCCAAAATATTCAACAACGTAGAGGTCCTCCCCATGCCAAGAGAACATACACCCCACCAGGTGAACCCATTGAATCACTCCTAAAAAAACTTTTGCAATCTAATGTCATCACACTACCAGACATAAAAAATTATGAACCCTCATTTATCAAACCTGATTGGTGGAAAGAAGATGAATACTTTGAATATCACCACAGAAAAGGACACAAAACATCTAGATGTTGGACACTCAAAAATATCATTCAAGACCTTGTTGAAAATGGAACCAATTTAATAGGTGAGTCATAAGGAAAAACCATTTTTGATCATACCATATTTAAAACTCCCTTGAAGACCATGACAAAGGAAAAGCCTCCAGTTCAGGGAATGACAACAATGCCAATTACACTACCATCAAACATGATTATAGCACTATGATCCTTAACATAAGACCGCTTGATGATCGCATTGCCACCATTACCATAAACAAGCCAAATTCAAAATGTGTTGTTACTTCCTGCAGGACCAAGATAACTATTCCAGGACCTCCTTCCAATCCACAACCGACTAGTATAGTATCCTAGACTAGCTAGGGAAGACACCCACACAAATCTCCATTTTGGAACTCCTTTTCATATCACCACAAAATAGAGCTATCCTTGATAAATCCTTGGAAGAAGCATCCGTACACACTAACCTAGATGTCAATGAATTTCAGGACATGGTTGGATACCTAGCTATGCCTCAACATGTCACCTTCTTCAAACAAGACTTTTCTACCCAAAAGACCAGTCATAATGATTCCCTACACCTCAAAGTATGCATTAATAAACATAAGATCAGACAAGTCCTAGTAGATGATGGAGCAGGTCTAAACATTTTCTCACTAAAATTGGTGAAAGAATTGGGATAATCTGAGAATTGCATAAACCAAACCAAGAAAATTGTGATAAAATCTTATGATGATGCCGAGCGTTCGTTTGAAGGCGTAATTTCACTTCCTATAAGAGTTAGTCCAACAATACAAAACACAGTGTTTTATGTCTTGGATATGGATTTACACTACAACCTTCTCCTTGGCTGCCCATGGATTCATGCCATGAAGGCTATCCCATCCACATACCACCAATGCCTCAAGTTCCCATATAATGGCACTGAGATTACTATTCTTGGTGACCCTGATCCCTTTCAGTATTGCTCAAACCTAAAAGGAACCGTCAAACGTCAAGTGCCCATCAATCGAGAGGCCTCATCCTTCACTTCATCCACCACTCCATCTCACTATATTGATCCATCTTCCCTTGTCAAATCATCCACACCATTTTCCACATCTTCCACACCCAAAATCCAGGTTCAAGACAAAGGATGCAAAGAATAAAAAATGAAGAGTCTCTTTTTCATTGGAAAATTACCTAATTGCCAAAGTCTTATGGAAAACCGCATCCTGTGTAGCCCAAAGTCATCATCCATAATCTGCCTACTACCTTCACTAAATGGGGGAGCTAGCCAAAGAGTCTTTGGATGACCATAGTCTTACATGGTTATACAAAGAAGAGGAGGATATTGAACCTAAGAAATTGCTAGTTGAACAACATCCAAAAGGGTTCCTAATAATGAAACAAGGATATGATGGACATAGCGACCTTGACATAAACAAACAAGGAATGTTGGAACCCTTACAAACTCCTAAACTACTAAAGCACCAAGGGTTGGGGTTTGTACCAGTAAAAGTGACTACTCAGGGTATCGGGTTACCTTCAAGTGAGGTCGTTAATGCTTAAGATGAGATCGAGACATTTGAGGACTCTTGGGATTTTGATGCCAATTCAAATGAATATGAATGGGATTCCTTATCCTCCACTCCTTACATGGACTTTGATAAACTGTTTGGAAAACTTGATGAGCCTCCCCTTGAAGAAACATTCAACCAAATGCTTATAATTGGTTCCTCACAAAATCCACCAAGTCCTCATCCAAAGGTCCCTTTGAAAAGAGAAGAGTGGATTAAACACTTCTAGGAAACCATTTCTTCTGCCTCTTGGGAAATTGATGAATCTACTTCTGTCTTTACCCTATCTACCTACACCATGACCCTTGAAAATACTGATGATGGTTTACCCCTTGTCTACCCGCAACTCATAGATTGGGATCAATTGGAACCACCAAGTCTGGACACATTCGAGAACGACAAAGCAATTTCTGAGTTCATGGGACTTCATGAAGGAATACCAAGTGGGGATCATAAGGTTGGATTTTCCATAGAGCTCAATTATGCAACATACTTTGGTGAGGTTGTCTTGTCCTCTAGTCACAAAAGTGAAAATTAAAAAAGTAAAAATAAAAATAATAGGTCTTCAGGTGAAAATCGAAAGACACCTGTTGACCGTAAAAAAGTAAAAATAAAGGACGTATCCGAAGGTGAAACCCTCTCTGAGGTGCTTGAGGATGGAGATTTGGAATGCCTCCCTATAGACCAAGAGAGATCACCATTGCTTATAGAAGAAACATAGAAGTGAACATTGGAACACAGACAATTCTAGAATCATATAGTTGGCAGCCTCTTTGTCCACCAAGGAAAAGCCTGAGTTTACAACATTCTTTTAAAAAATAAAAGTTAATTTTGCATGGTCATATGCTGATATGCCTATATTGGATCCCAAGCTTGTTCTGCATCATTTTCCAGTGTTACCAAATACCAAACCATATAAACAAAAGTTAAGAAAAATGCACCCACAGATTGCACTCCTTGTCAAGGTAGAATTGAAGAAACTCTTGGATGTCAGATTCATACACTTGATTGATTATGCAGATTGGATATCAAACATTGTTCCTGTCACCAAACCAAATGGGAAAATTAGAGTATGCACAAATTTCAGATATCTCAACAAAGCTTTTCCTAAAGATGATTTTCCTTTAGAAAATATTGACATCATAGTAGATCTTACTGCTGGATATGAAATGCTATTACTTATGGACAGATTCTCGGGCTACAATCAGATAAGAATTGCTCCTAAAGATCAACCAAAGACAACCTTCACATGGGCTTGGGGAACTTTATGTTGGAATGTCATGCCATTTGGACTTAAAAATGTTGGAGCTACATATCAGAGAGCCATGACTACTATTTTTCATGATTATATACATGTGCATATGGAGGATTATGTTGATGACCTTATCTCAAAATATCTAGAAGGAAGTGGTCACCTAGCAGTCTTGGACAAGATTTTCACATGACTGGAAAAGTATAAACTCAGGTTAAATCCAAAGAAATGTATTTTTGGGGTCCAATCAGGTAAACTTCTTGGATATATTGTCTCCCACAGAAGAATAGAAGTTGATCTTGCCAAAGTAAAAGCTATCTTGGACACGCCACCACTGACCAACATCAGTTAGTGTTAGAATTGGCTATGGTTGCCAAGATCTTGAGACCACATGGAAAGCACAAAGGGAGAGAATAGAATGTGACAAGAATAAACTATATTCTAATGAATATGATTCAATGATATGATTGTGTGTACAATGAGAGAGACCCCTTGGTTATATAGCCAAGGTGAGATACAAGATGTCATAGGATTATGATAAGTGTCTTAATCATATGAAAAGAGACAACTAATCACACTTACCGAGGTTCACATGTGTAAATAAGTCAAAAGATAAGATAACAAATAATGACAAGGTGAGATACAAGGTTAAAAGATAAGATAACAAGGTGAGATACAAGTCAAAAGATAAGATAACAAATAATGACAACTAACACCTTCTAGAAAGATTCCTTCCTAGGACCTAAGTAAACTTAACATGTGTAAATAAGTCACCTAGTAATGAATTAACTAGGTACAAGACTTTATTTACCCAACACCCCACCTTAAGTGCAACTTAGGGAGTAATAGATTATTATGCAAATGACACAAAGATGCATGTATGGGTCTTGGCTACTAGACCATGTTAGGTACCCATGTTCATATGCAAATGAAATGAAAAATAAATCTGTCACAAATGGAGAAAAGGAGAAAACCTAGTGGGACAAAACTCCTCCCCAAAAGAGATGAAATAAAAAAAATGAATGCTCTCAATGATGCCTGAGAAGGCCAAAAACCCATGTGAGGAAAAAGACCCCCCATAAGAGAGAAGTAGAAGAGAGACAAGGTAGCCCCCCCTCAATGTTGAGTCTTTTACAATGATGGCAGAAGCTCAACATTGAATGCTGAAGATGATCAAATCTCATCAAACAACATTCCTCCCCTTAGGAAGACACAAAACCATAGATGCATACAGGATGTTAGGAAGATAGATGATGGATGATGTCTCTGAAGCATGCTCAAGTGTCTCCATGTCGATGTCAAAAGCTGACACACTCCAAACAGGTGTTCTAGGCCACATTGCTGAAGAGGACAATCTAGAATATAGTAGAGATGAATGTAGAACATGATCCAAAGAGAAGAATATCCCCTCTAAAGACAAAGAAGCCTCATCCAAATGTTTTCCAAAAGTATCCATAGTCATGTCAAATTGCAAAGAATGATCATGTAGAGATTGAACAAGAGGGTCAAGGTGTTCCCTCACAAAAATTGAAGAAGGATCTTCTCCATCAAAGAGAAGATGAATGCCATCAATGATGTCTCCCAAATCTACAAGATGAAACTCCATAAAAAATTCAAAAATACCTATCAAGAAGTCATCCAAAGTAGCCAAATCTGAAAGACAATGTATGTCCCGCTGCATTGAATCACAAGGAACCCAAACTATGGAATCACAAGCATCATCAACTCCAAGAATAGGTGGAGGAGATAGAATGCATGGATCAAGTACTGGATCTGATGTGAGAATTCCCAAATTCTAGTAGCCAAAAGTCTCCTCTAAATCATAGTTGTGATCAACAACCAAAGGAACAATGTCAACATCAGAAGCAAAATCTGCAAAGGTATACAACCGAGATGAATGATCAACCACCCCAGTAGCAATGATCTCTCTACTCTCCAAGTCTCGAATGATGACTGAATCAAGTGTGAACTCCATAGTCCTCTCATTTCCACCACATGTAATTTGATATATGGAAAGAAGATTGTTTGTCAAATGAGGAACACACAAAACATCCTAAAAAGTGTTGTTCCCAAAACTAATAGACCCCTTCCCAATTACACTCATGTATGTATTATTTCCCATCAAGATAGGAGACATAGTACAAGGTTGAAATGAAGAGAAGATAGACTGTGAAGATGCCATTTGATGAGATACTCCTGAATCTAGAAGCCATCTCCCTGATCCTGGACCTGAATAATCACAAAGAGCTTGTCCTTTATTTCTTGATGTAGATGCTTGGCCTTTTCCCTTTTTAGACTGTTTTGAAGAAGAAGGAGGTGATTCAAACATTCTAGAAGGAAAATCAATGTGATTCCTTTTGAGAATATTTTTCAACTCATCAATATCCTTCTTATAACAATAGTGTTCTTCATGTCCATCCTTCTTGCAATATGCACAAAAAGGCCTCTCCTTAGATGATTCTCCTTTTGAGGATTCTGATTCTTTATGTGGCTTGTTCTTTTTATTCTTTTGCTTCTTATCAAGATACCTTGATTCTTTTTGTCGCTTAGAATCACTTACCAACAATGCTTGTGACTTGGAAGACTTGATTAGACCCATGTTCATTAAGTTAGCTTCCTCTTGGATTAGGAGATTTGCAAAGTCATCAAACTTAGGATCAACATATGATGCTCCCATAGAAAGTTGATGGGTATGAAAGCCATAAACAAATACTGAACACTCAGGACCAAGCTTGGATAACACATTCAAAATCAATTGTAAATCCTCTTTATCAATGTTGCATTCCTTCAATTGTGTTCTTAGTTGCTTGATTTTGGAGATGTAGTCTTGGATGCGGTCAAAATATTTAGGATCAAGATTCATCAAATCATTATCAATATGATATCCCCTAATATTATCTATTTTACCATACAATTTTTTAAAAGTCTCCCATGCCTCTTTAGGTGTTTTACATGATTCAATATGAAATTGCAAATCAAATGAGACTAATGAACATATGCATCCAAGTGTTTTCTCATGATCAATCTCCCATCTTGCCAATTCTTTAGCATTAGTGGGTTGATGAATGGTTTCCTTTAGATGACCTATTAGGCCTTTCATCATGAGATATTTCCATACTAATTTTCTCCATGTAGCATAAATTATGTGGAGTTAGGAGTTCAATTTGAGATTTCCCCATTGCAAGAACACAAACCAAGCAAAAGAATGCAAGAAACCACTACAAGATTACCCCCCCAAATCACTTAATCATGAAAACCCCCAAGAAAATATCTGATTTGGCACTTTATGAGTAGTGCATTTACAGTTTCCACTTGCCAAAAACAACGAAGTGGTCTTTGATCTTGGTACATGCAAATGCCAAAAATAGGCCATATAATCAAGTACAATTTTTGGTACAAAATGAGATCAATCTGCTCATACCACTAAGAAGTACATGAAAAATTATGCACTTTCAAAAAAAAATTGCACCCAAAAATGTTACTATAGGAGCAAGATATGAGCTCCCGAAGTTCCAAAAATGAGGATGAAGTAGCAACACCTGTGAGAATCTATAATTTCTAGAAAAAACAGACACCAAAACCAAAAGCCAATTGTACTACTATGAAGAGCACAAAATTCTGCCCCAAATAAAAAAAATGCTCGAAAAAAGGAGGTCGTGAGCTCAAGTTATTGGCATTTGAAAATTGCTTTCAAAATCAAAACCTTCAACGAAGAGGGGGTCCAAAATTTTCAAAAGCATGTTGATGTCACTATTGATCCAGGCTAACATTAGCAAATGACGAGGTTAAATTTGATGGCCAGGGGGCTGTCAAAAAAGAATATACCCCTAGTATCTAGAATATGCTGCTGAAATCTTCCCCCATAGAATATGCTAACAAAATCAAAATCTTCGGTCAGAATATTCTTATTCCGTTGCCACCTAGTTTGAAGATTTTTGCAGAATTTTTCAATGGATTCTGTTGGTGGATGGAGATCTTCGGTTATTATTTGTCAACTTGATTTTATAGAGACCGCTGGCTTTAAGGAATCCACGGCCAAAGGCCACATGACGACCGATAGTGGGGCTCGCCTGTACCTGCGGGTACAATGGTACTTGGAAATTGCAGGTCACTTTTTTGCAAAAAACAAAACCTCACCCCTTTGTTTTTGTTTTTTATAATTAATTTCTCAAAAAAGCTTTTGCAGAAACTTTAAATCGATAATTTAAAAAAAAAAAAAATCAAAAAATATAAATCAATTTAAATAATATTTTTATGCAAATCGTACTAGCATTTATGATGACCTGGGGGGCCGTACGTCTCCCTGGGAATTTTTTTTTTCCTCATCGGACACTTGCTCCAATTTGGAAGAATTACCAGTTGATCTTAGGGTTTTTGGCCCTTCTGGACGCGATGGTAGGGTTAGATTTGACCCAAAATGCTCTGAAAATGCAACTACCTTCTGGATATGGAAACCACTCTTTAGCTTCAAACTCTTATAGATTTGGCCTTGTATGTCTGATTTGGATGAAACAAAAGGAAAATTTGACTTTCTCGAAGCTTACAGATGCAATGACGAGTTTAGATTTACACCAACAAGCTTTGATTTACCATCTCTCTTCAAAAAAATACTCTCTAATGGTACCCAAACCACTCTGATACCATGTTAGAATTGGCTATGGCTGCCAAGATCTTGAGACCAAATGGAAAGCACAAAGAGAGAGAATAGAATGTGACAAGAATAAACTGTATTCATATCAATATGATTCAATGATATGATTGTGTGTACAATGAGACCCCTTGGTTATATAGCCAAGGTGAGATACAAGATGTCATAGGATTATGACAAGTTTCTTAATCATATGACAAGAGACAACTAATCACACTTACCTTGGTTCACATGTGTTACAAGTCAAAAGATAAGATAAAAACTAATGAAAACTAACACCTTCTAGAAAGATTCCTTCCTAGGACCTAAGTAAACTTAACACGTGTAAATAAGTCCCCTAGTAATAAATTAACTAGGTACAAGAATTTATTTACACCAACAGTTAGTTAAGGAGATCACAAAGAAGATTGCAATCAATCCATGGGTTCATTTCTCAGTTAGCCGACAAGATCCATCCATTTCAACATATGTTATGAAAAGGAACTCCCTTAAATTAGATAGAGAAGTGTCAAGAAGCATTTGATTAGATAAAGAATTATCTATTAACTCCACCAATTCTTATGCCTTCGATTGATGGAAGACATTTTATATTGTATGTAACAAAAACTGCATCAGCACTAGGGGTACTATTAGCACAAAATGACAATAATAGCAAAGAAAGAGCAATTTATTACATTAGTTGCACCTTAGTCGGATATGAGTTGAACTATAGCCCTATTGAATGAGCATGTCTAGCAGTTGTATTTGTAGCACAGAAATTGAGACATTACATGTTGAATCACAAGACAAAATTGATTGCCAAACTTGATCCTTTGAAATACCTTCTTAGTAAAGCAGCTCTGACAGGAAGACTACTAAGTGGGTTATGATCTTAAGTGAGTATGACATTGAGTACATTGACCAAAAAACAATAAAAGGATAAGTGATAGCTGATCAACTCGCAAATGCACCAATAAAGGTAGATCATCCTTTGATATTCGATTTGCCAGATGAATCAATCTTTTTCATAGACACACCAACAACATGGAAATTGTACTTCAATAGATCTTACACAAGTCACGATTTAGGAGCTAGAGTTCTATTCATCACACCTCAAGGATATTCTATTCCCAAGTCATTTCAAATAGCGTTTCCATGTACCAATAACATAGCTGAGTACGAAACATTATTGACAGGTCTCCAAATGGCAATAAAATGGAAAATCAAGGATTTTCAAGTCTATGGTGATTCTAAGTTAGTGATTAAGCAAGTTAATGATGATTATGACACTGGGGATGAAAAAATGATGCCTTACAAGCCCATGGTTGATAGTTTTAGACTATACTTTGATACCATTACCTTCGAGTAGATACTGAGAATCCAGAATAAAGCAAACGATGTGATGGCTACAATTGGATTTCTCTTGGACATTCCTAACAATGCATCATAATATGAGTTCTTGGTAAAACAACTATTGGTCCATGCATTCGATGTCCCTGAAACCGAGCTTGTGTGTGAACTTATTGGTCTCGACTCTCCTTGGTACAAAGACATTTACAATTATTTGCATGACCAAATTATCTCTCCTGAATTGTCCCTCAACCAATGCAAAACCTTTATCTGACAAGCATCTTAATATTCCATCATCAGAGATACCCTTTACCGTCACAACATAGATAACACCCTCCTTCAATGTCTCGACTCAAATGAAGCACAAGTGACCTTATAAGAGGTACATCATGGTATATGTGGAGCTCAGTTTGCTGGTATGACCTTAGCCAAAAAACTCATGAGGATGAGATATTATTGGCCTACAATGGAACGTGATGCCTATAACTTTGTGAAGAAATGTCACCAGTGTCAGATTCATGGAGATCTCATACATACGCCAGCTTAGGAACTACAACTGCTTACATCACCATGACCATTTTCTCAATGGGAACTCAACCTTGTAGGAAAGATCCATCCCACTTCTGCAAATGGACATAAGTTTATCCTTGTTGCTACCGAGTACTTTACAAAATGGATTGAAGCCATCCCAATGACCTACATTACTGGAAAGCAGATAGCCAAGTTCTTCTTGAATTACATTATATGCTACTATAGTATCCCATAGTCCATCATTACAAATAATGGTCACCCTTTTAAGAATCAGGATGTTTGTGAACTTTGTGAAAAATTTCATATCCAACACCACTTTGCTACCCCATATTACTCCCGGGTAACGGCCAAGCTGAGGCATCTAATAAAACTATTCTTAAAATATTAAAGAAGACTATCAATGATGTTGGACGTGACTAACACCTACAACTTAATCTTGCTTTATGGGAAAACTGTACCAATGTTCGCACCCCTACAGGAGCTACTCCCTACTCCATTTTCTTTCGATCTGAAGTCATACTTCCTATATAGGTTGAGTTACCATCCCTAAGAGTATATATGCAAGGATTAATTGATCAAGAGGAATATTGTGTATCTCGTCTGCATGAGCTAGAGTTACTGGATGAAAAGAGACAAAATGCGTTGACACATTTGCAAGCATATCAAAATTTCCTTCGACGAAGCTACAATGAGAGGGTTTGACCTAGAATTTTTGACATTGGTAACTTAGTCCTGAAAGAAAATTTGAAGAATCAAGTAGATCAAGAAAAACCTGGAAAGTTTGAACCTAATTGGTTGGGCCCATATATCGTCACAACAACATATGGATCTGGTGCTTATCAACTCTCTACTCTTGAAGGAGAACCATTTCCCAAACCTATCAACAACATACACCTTCACAAGTACTACATTTTATTCTCAGAGTATTTCCTTTAAAAAGTAACAATATATATATATATATATTCACCCTGATGAAAACCTGGCAAAGTCTTGGTGACAACAAAAAAATAAAAAAAATAAAAAAAAATAAATGGAAAAAATTAAAAAAATAGTAAAGAGAAATAATTCGTCCAAAAGTGAAAACCACTTTGGTGGCACTTTGAATAAGTACCATGGTGAAAACCTGGCAAACATACACCATGTGTAGTCAGTCTATGCTCCTCTGTCTACTTTCACTCCAATTGGTCTTCCATTATTTGCTCATCCATTCACACACACCCTTCATCCATAATAAAACTTCGTCATCCTTTCCATGGCCTGAGAACCACCGACATCTGGTATCCTTTGCATTCGTCCGCTGATTCCCCTCATGCATAATAAGCTGGTCCTATACCTGACTGGGGAAAAATCATTGACATACATCTTCATGGGAAATAACACATGATATTATCCTTTTAAAACATCAAAATCCAAAAAAGTCATAAATCATCAAAAATCCAAAAAAATAAAAAAACCATCAAAATCCAAAAACATCAAAAAACATCAAACTTCCAAAAACAGAGTCAGAGTTAGAGTTAGAGTCAGTTTGTGTTAGAGTGGTCGAACTATGATGTCTTTGTGCATTTTCTACATAGGAAAGGCTCATCTGAAATGGACCCTTGAGACATTCAGTCCTTTTAGGTTGGTCCAAATAAATCATGACTCAGTCTTTTTTCAAAATAAAACAAGGTCAAGTCATGTTGAACTACGAGGTCTCTACATGTATAAGTTAGGAAAGGCCATCAGTTGATGAGCCCCCGAGGCCCTAGGTCAGTCCTTTAGGGTTTTTTGAGTCGGGTCCTACTCTTTGTCCGCAAGCAATCATCATTCAAACCAAATCATGGTTCAACAGACAAACACATCAAATGAATCTTTAATCTTCAAACCAATCAATTATCTCATCATCAATCACTATCAGGTCATTGGTCTTATATCGAAATGGGGCATAATGTCATTTGTCTCATTCTATCTTACCACTTGTCTTTTATCAAGATGTGTCCTTCCTTAGATTAGATTTTGTCATTAGTCAATCTTGTCATTCACCTTAAGTAGGACATGTCTTTGTTGCAGTTAGGTGTTTATGAAAATGGTCAACTCAGTCAACTTTATCAGATGTGTTACTTGCCTCCAACAAGATATGTCTTTCCTAAATTAGGCATCATCACATCGATCGATCATATCAATCACACTTTATCAAATCAATCAACCTTGTCACTTTGGTCAATTTTACCTTATACAAGATGTGTCTTTCTTGAAACTAGGTGCAATCAATCAAATCGATCAATCAACCCTTGTTAAATTGTCAATCAACTTTGGTAAAATCATCAATCTATCATTTGGTCATTTCTATCATCTTGGTTAATCTCATCCATCATATCATGCAATCTTACCAATATTATTGGCAAACACTATCTCTCTGGCAAAAACTTTGTTGGTTTGGGTTTGTCTTATCTTTTTGATTGGTTTTGGGTCATGTTACTAGTTACCTCGAGGATGTCCAAAAGGATTTAGAGGGACGATGATGGATCATGACCCCTTTTCTTTGCTTGTTGTTTGTGGTTTGTCTTGGAAAAAATATTAGGAAAATTGGGTCCTTAGTATGAGTCGGGGCATTCGTTGTCTTTTGGCTTTGTCTTTTGACTCCTTGTCTCTCACAAATGGTCATCTTGCACACCTTGGTCTATGTCATACCATGGTGTTTGTGCTCCATTTGTGACAATTTTGATGCTCGATGATGATAAATATAAAATCATGAAAGTCTATCCTTTGCCATTTCTCGTCTAACACTCCATCTCCTTTGTCCTTTTCCACGGTAACATCCATCTCTTTCGAATTAACATTTCTTCCGTCTGCATCTTGACAGAGTCCTATGACACACAAAAATATCTTGCATACACAATAATTTTAGGAAACATCATAGAAAGGATTATCATCATAGACAACATCATCACATTATGCCACATATATTTGCATAAGAAAATACAAATACATAGAAATCATCCCTATAGCATCAACATTTCATCGTAGTAGCAAATAACTAATCATGACATTGCATTTTACATTATGATCCATCACATCACATTACATTACATTTCATATGTATGGAATTACATTAATAACATTATGACATATAATATTATATATATCACATTTTGCATTTATATCAAACATTCTCAATCATCACATTTTGCATCATCATATAGGCATCCCATTGCATCAACATTAAAAGCATTTACATATCACATTACATTTATCAAATTAGGTCATCCATACTGCATTCATCATCCATACATATCATAAAGGCATGAACATTCATAAACATAATCATAAGTGCATAATCATAAAGCATATTAAACCATCACACGATCATATAGAATGCATTAATAGACATCATAAAAGCATGAACATCCATAACATAACATCATCATAAACATAAAGCATAATCATATAACACTGCATATCATAAATTGTTGCCAAAAATCATCATATATCACTCAAAATATGTGTCATAGGTACAATGTCAATGTGTGTCATGTTTGTCAAAAAATGGAGCTCACAGGATCGATAATCATATACAGTGTCATAATATATAATATCAAAAGATGCTCTATCCTAAGCTGCCCTGCTCTCCTGAACCTGGAGCCTCCTTGTCCTCTCATCAAGGTGCATCTGGAGACCTATGCTCTACAATAGAAGGCATGTCACAAGGTGTGGACCATCTCGGGGCTGATGTCTCCCCACTCTCTGACCTTGTGAGAGCACATGCTATGTGTCCTGCTATGGGTCTTTCCCTCTGAACCACTCTCAACCTATGAAAATGTGGGCTCCCTCCTCTTCAGTGGTACCACCCTCTCGTAAAGGTCCCTATAATACTGCATAGCTCTGCTAGACTTGGCATAATCTCAAGCAACATCCACTACAGATCCACTACATGTAGATATAAATTCTATCATACGCTGATCCATCTACTGTTGGTTGATGATAGCTAGGTCCCTCTCCATCTATAAGGCATCCCTCTCAACCTTAAGGTCCTCCCTCTTTGTTGTCACTATCCTGAGCTCTACCTCTAGGGCTTATACCTGAGCCTGCAAGGTGCCTACCCTCTACTCTGCCGACCCCTCATCTCCTCTAGCCCCTACTTGCACTGGCTCCTCATCCAATCCCATCACAATCCTCTCTCAAAGGACTCTCTCCGCCTTTCCCATCACTAGCTCATCCTCTGCATGCTCCTCTCGTCTCTCCTTTGCATGCTCCTTGATCTCCATCTCCTCAATCTTCTGATGCCCTACCTCTAGAGTGGGCATCTCAACATGCTACCCTCCCTCCTCCACTACCACCACCACCTTTTCCACTTCCCTCACCTCTGGATGATCCTCCTCCATCTCATCCTCCTCTTGGACTAGTGGTAACTGTCCCACTGCCCATCGTCCTCTATCCCTCCTCCTCCCATGTCGGTCTCCACCCTGATCTCCTCCATCATCTCCCCATCCTCCTCCTCACTGTCCTCCATCTCCTCTTCCTCCACCCCTCCATCCCTTGACACCTCTCCGACCTCTCGAGCCCCTACCTCTGTGCTCTACAGGCGTTGGCTACTCTGGATCTGTTAATGGTAATGACCGATGAATCAACCACCAAGCATCATACTCTGGCGTGGTCCCTGCATCTGCATTGCCTCCTCTCCAACCCAACTCTAATGGTTGCAGGGAATCAATATCCTTCTTGGCTATGGTCACAACTATCTATGGCCCCTATGGATGAACCTCTTGAGAGGATTGTGCAAACTCGGCTATACCCATAGGAACACCCTGCCTCTCCCCGAACTACCATTTGACCCTCTCCAAAAGATACATCTCAATAATGTGTTGAATTTGAACTGTCTGCCCGATTAGGTACCTCGATTGTCGGCACCAGGGCAAGTGATCATCCTCACCAACCCACAAATCACAATCTCTGTACGATCTCTAGATGAAGCTAACTAATATATCCAGTCCATGTATCCAATAGCCTGTATCACCCACATGTGTATGTGATAGGCCCCCCCAATATAGATACACATATGGAGCACCCGCTCCTATCTAACATACCACCGGTGCTCGGAACACTGATATATGCTCCCAGGCCCATATCATAAGCAATGTGACCCCATAGATCAAGCTCTGTCCTCCTTTGTATGCAATATCGTGTAGCTGGAAATAAAACATACCCAATAGGCATGCTCCCCATGCGTACACTATCCCATCTTGGACCATCCCCCCAAGCATCTCTCCCTATCCTACTAGGAAATCATGACCTCTACTATCGAGAATCATCACCCTTGCTATCAGTGCGCATAAAATGTAGTCATATCTGTCATACCTCTCTGCCAGGGTCTCCCATCTGATCTCATACCCTAGGATCCCAAGCTCTGAATCATCATCATAGTCATAATAATCATATAGCACTTGCAATCCTTGAGTGGGGTCATATCATACTCGCTCGCCATGAATCGGAAGCTGTAGAATCCTATAGACATCCTCGAGGGTGACTGTCGCCTCCTCGTTGACAAATGGAAGCTACAAGTCTCTGAGTGCCATCACTCCACCAACGCTACCAACATGCCCCAGTTTTCCCTAATAATAGGCATATAGGTGACATAGAATAGACCTAGATCCAACAACGTTTGTCTCTTCACCTCATCCAGCTGGTCCCACAACTAAAATGTATGTGGTCATGACTCTTGTGTATAAATTGACGATAGAACAACCTGAAGTCATCACAAAGCAATCATGCCAATATAAAGTTTCCTTTTGACCCTATTGGACCTATGTTGACCAAGTCAAAATATTCTAATTTGGGGAAAATTTCTAACTAGACAATTGCGTTGTTGTTTGGTCAAATGCTTAAAACCCAAAGTTTCATTGATGAATACCATGATATTTATGATCCTGAAATCTATGGTAGGCTTACCTCAGAACTTAGATATTTATGTGAGAATAAGGCTGCAAACCAAATGCAAATTAATAATATCAGTGTACCGTGGGTAAGTGGATTAGGACGCATGATGTTACATGAGGTTTTCCCTTACACATAATTTATCATGGTTTGTGTCCAGAATTATGATGATAAAAAAAGAGTAATTGTCAATAAAGATAAAAAAGAAGAAATATTATCCATTTCTATAGAAGAATTTGGAAATGTGATGGGATTTACAACCGAAGAATTTGGAAATGTCCACATTGACCTAGAAAAAATTGCTAGTGATTAAGAAGTAGTAGATGAAAGGGAGAAAAATACTTTTCTAAATAAAATAGTTTAGCCTCAAGATTGTATAGAAACTTATTGAAAATTAATCATAAGCCTCCTTATGATTTTGTAATTTTTAGACCATGGGTTTAGGATACTATTTTCATGCTAACATTTTGCCTCGAACTAGATAACAATCAGGAAATGGGTGCAAGCCTCCTTGAAATGGTATTTAATATCCATTATAATGAATATAGTTAGGGTAAAAATCTTAGGGAAAATGCATAAAAAAATTATAATGAAACCCTAACAAGCACAATAAAGCACAAACTAGCATGAAATGAAAACAAAAAATCAAAGCAAACCAATCTAAAAGCTAGATTTAATTTATCTCCATTGCTCTTCTCAACCTTGCATGAGAATGCAAGACTTCAAAGGATTGAATGATTTGATATGTTGATGTTGATTGCTCGTTTTCACAACATAACAATAAGATGGAGATGATAGAGGAAAAATAGATAGATAGATGAGAATATTGGAGGAAATTTTTGGAGAGTGAATACTAGAAGAAGATTGATCCAAATGGCCTGTGTGAGGCTAGATTTATAGGCAAGAGCTAATATGATTTGATGGCTAAGATTAAAAGTCAATTTGTGATGTGTATGGCTAGGATTAAAAGTTGATTTTAGTGCTTATGACACACATTAAGTGGGTTATGACATGAGGCTAAAATTAGGATGTGAGGGAATAAGTGGGATTCTTTTATTTATTTTGGGGAGAAAAGATGCCTATGGCACACAATGAATGGGGCTAAAAATAAGATGTGCGTGGGAATCTCATAATTTAAATAATAAAATTATTTAAATTATGTGTGCATGTGAAGAGTTGTAGTCAATGTGACACATGTTGCAATGTGGTAATAAGTGAGCAATTAATTCAAATATTTAATTTGAATTATTTTGAGACATGTGAAGGGGAATTAATTAAATAAATGAGATTTATTTAATTAATTGGGAAGGTGATTAAGTGGAATAAATGGGATAAGTGGTATAATGTAATGACCTAGGGTAAAATATTACAAGATGTCTTACAAGGTTATGTATGACTAGGTAATGTTATGACATGGAAAATTTTGGGTGTCTACATTTTTCCCCTCTTTGAGATGATGTTTGAGATGGTGAGATTTATGTCAAGCAACATCATTTCAAAGAAGCGAAGGTATGGATAGAGGAAAAAAAGATGATGCCCTAGCCACTTGAGGAAGTGAGGAGTAAGATAAATGAAGGAAAGGGATGATAAAAGAATATGATGATGCAAAAGATATGAAGAAATGGGATGATGATGTAGGATATGATAACAATGATGGTTCCCTCTTGAGAGCATAGGTGGGTTGGACAAACACGGGTATCCTCTCAAAATGAATGAATGAAATGATAAAGGAGGGATAAGATGAATGAAACAAGATAAGAAGTAGATGAAAAAGAAGAATGACACGCTATGCTGCAATAAAGTGAGCAATCATATGTTTGATATAGCACTAGACGTTATGCACCAAAGTATAAGGACCAAGGTGATGATGTGTCTCGTGCCCTAGCGTAATACAACCTTGTCTAGATGCAAGATATGAATATTAGCTAGGAGTGATTTTATTTGATGCAAATGCAAGACAAAAATGATAACACACCCCAACAAGCAAGCAAACATGCACAAATGATACAAAAAAAAAGGTATTGCCCCTGTCAAGCTATAAACCAACGATTAATTGATTGGTTGATGATGATAGTGTTGTCATTGCGGGGAACGATATATCCCTAGATCAACACAAGGATGATTGATTAAGTGATTGGGTTTAAAACAAGATTAGGATCAAGACCATTGATACAATTAGATAATTTGGAAAGATTGATTAACTTGGTTGGTATGGATTAAGGATTGACTTGCATTTGGATTTATTGCTTGGAATGATTGAAGATGATTGATTTGAAGATTTGGATGATGTTTGATGAATTGAATTGAGGAATTGATTTGCTCAGAATGATTTAAGTTGGTGTGATTTGATTAGAGGATTGATTGATTGAAGATTGATTTGAAGGAGTTGAATTGATGCATTGAATTGATTGGAAGAAGTGATTTAGTTTGATTTTATTGCTTGGATTTTTGTTGGCTTTTTGATTTTTTTGTCTTTTGGAAATGTTTTGATTTTTTTGGATTTTTTTTTAAAATGTTTTTATTTTTGGATTTTGAAATGTTTTGATTTTTTTTGGATTTTTGAAATGTTTTGATTTTTTTTGAATTTTTGAAATGTTTTGATTTTTTTTTGTATTTTTTCAGGACTTTTTTGAAATGTTTTGAGATGTCAATGGATGAAAATTTGGGTAGCCTTTGTGCTAGATACCCATGACAAGGAAAAACCAAATCTAGGTGCAAGGAGATAGATGGGATTGATGGGTGAAAGGGTGGGTGATAGGATAAGGGATAAAAGTCTCATGATAGATGGATGGATAAAAATGATAGGTCATGGTGAATGGATGTATGCATCATAAGAGAGCAAGGATGTGATCTCCAAAGACTATGTCGCATAGGAATAACATGCCCCATTCTAGGTACAATACTTTGGTTTTTTATGATAATGTTTAGAACAATAGGATGGTGATAAGATTGTATTGGAAAATATGAGCTGGTATGCCAAGAGATACCCAAAAAACATGTTTCAACATTTTACCCCTATGTCTTCATCAAGATCAAAAGGAGACGGGTGGATAAGTGGACTTAATATGATAGGTATGTATGATGGCTAAAGATGGTAGGTAGGATGGAAATGATATGAGAATAAGTGACATGATAGGATAGTGCGGATGAGACAAAGTGCCCTCAAGTGTTATTTTGATTTTTTTGATTTTTTTGATTTTTTGATTTTTTGATTTTTTGATTTTTTGATTTTTTGACATTTTGATTTTTGGATAGAAGGGGAATATGGATAGGAGGGACTCAAGTGTCTAGTTCCATGAAAGGTGATAGTCCCACTAGAGATGGATATCATCACATGGACCATGACAAATTTCATTATGCTCATAGATGTTGGTAAGGGATGACATGAAAGGGAGATGGAGTAGGTAGATGATGGATTATGACATGGATTGTATAGGACTTATGCAAAAGGATGGATGAAAGGTTTATGCAAAAGCATGGACCATAGGAAGGTGATTGGGAAGATATGTAGGATAGTTGTTGAAGGATGGGGAGATGGAGGTATGTGGGAATGGAATCATGACCAACGGTTGCACACACCGTGTTAAACATTGAAGCTTTTGATGTGAGTTGGTGTAGGAAGCAATAGAGATTTTTGCTTAGGAGATGGGTGATGAAGTGCTTTAGGTACCCACACAGACTTAGTATTTTGCTTGTGGGATGGAATATGAGATTATTGAATAGAGTGGGAATGTGAGGTGGAAGTGGATGGTTGGGATTTTTGAGATTTAGATGCCTTGTTTGACTTGCTTTCCTTTTTCTTAGGGACCCAAACCATTTTAGTTTTGGCCTTTTCTTTTGGAGGTATGGGCTTATATAGCTTCTTGGATGGATTTTTCTTTTATTTTTTTCTTTTGTGTCCTAAGGCATGAGAACCCTTTAGATTTTTTGCTTTATAGGTAGAGGCATTGAAAGTTTTTCTTTTGAATCCCATGGGTATGGTGGAATGAGTGGAAGCTTCATGTTTAGACATTGTGTGCATTGATTGGTCATGATTAGGATTTTTAGAAGATTTATGGATGGATGGATAAGGGGATTGTATAATGGGGATATTAGGTGTTGGGAGTAACAGAGGTAGATTAGATGGAGGGATATTAGGAGTTGGAAGCAATGGTGGTAGAGTGGATGGTGGAAGGTGTATGATCACATGATTTTGTGATTTGTAGGATGATGGAGGTGGAATGACAACATATGTTTTGGGTGTACGATAGGATTTATGATAGAAAGAGGACTTATTAGGATGGATGGAGGAAGTACCGACATCTTTAGCTTGTTTTCCTTGGGGTGAGTATCCAAGGCCAAATGAGCATGGAGGGAATTTGAAATGGATGAACTCCAAAATACCTTGTTCATGAAGGCCTAAACCTTTACCTTGGTAGTTCATGTTTTGGAGTATGTGATAAATAATGGGATTAGGTGTAGGTGGAACACTAGACACGAGTTCATTATTGGATGGAGAAGCCAAAGTGGATAATGGTGATTGTGGTTCTAAGGAGGAACATTCATGAATGAGGGTGGAAAGACCAAGTGGATATGATGGATTTGAAATGGAGTTGATGGTGGAAGGATCATTGGGATTTTGATTAACATTGAATTCAATAAGATCCAAGATATTTGTTTGATCTTCTATGCTTATTTGGGAGGCATGTGTCTCAACATGACAAGTGGATAATGTAGGATCATGGATATGAATAGGTAGGGGGTGGATAGGAACAATGGAGGTTTCTTTCTCATGGATAGGTGAAGTGATGGGATCTTGACCATGGAATGCATATAGTTGGCTAAGAGGATCATCATGGGCTTCTTGATCATAGGTAGGATCTAGATCATAGAGGGGATCTTGATCATGAATAGGAGAAAGTATGTTATGAGTGGGATCATTAGAAGGTCCTAGATCTTGATTAGAATGAGAGGTTAATATTTCCTCATGCTTAGGATAATGATCTTGACATAACTATTGTGGTTTCATGGAAATTGATGTAAGATAATCTTGGGTAAGTTTGATGGGTTCTTGATATTCATCAACAAGACAATATGATGGAATTTGACTTGGGCTCATGATAGGAGGCTCCTGAATAGGCTTGATGGATTGTGGGTCAAATGATGGGCTTGAAGGGCTAAGCATGTTAATGGAGGGCTCTTGGATAGGCTTAGTGATAGGTATTTGATAACATGGAGATGGTTTATTCCTTGCTAATAGCCATTGGATCACATCCTTTGCAAGTGGTTGGGTAGATGGATAATATGGTGGATGGACAATGATACTGGATGGTGTTATAGGCTTAGGATTAGGACTTGTGGGATGGATAATGGGATTCAATGGATTGGTTTTATCTAACACAATTTTACCACAATCTTCTAGGTTCTTGACCAATCTTTTAAATTTTATACAAGTGGATATGGGATGGCCCTTACACCTATGGTATGCACAATATTCATCATATTTATAACAACGGGGTTTAAAGTTCTTGAAAGGATGTTATTGGTGGTAGCTCAATCAAATTTTCTTGGACCAATTGTTGTTGGGTCATCTCTAAGGGATCCTTTAGTGGAGGGCTTGATGGATTAGAAGGTTGATGGAACAACAAATTATGATTTGGATGACATGAAGGTGTTGGGATAGGACTAGTTGGCTCATGTGTTGGCATGTTATTGGATAATGAAGGTGAATCATAGGATACATACTCTAGATTGGTTTCTCCCTTGTCAAAGGTTATTAGGTCTTGCTGCAAATATAGACTATAGACTTGGGTGTGCATGTTCTTGTTGCGAAGGCCATTGATAGTTTTGTGAATGAATTTCGTGGTAAGGTGAAGTGGTGGGATATGTAGATGTGGCATTGACATGATAGGTAGATGGGTTAGGTTGGAATGATGATGAAGGTGGAACATAGGATCGTGGTTGAATGTGTTGAGGTTGGAATGGTGTTTAGAATTGTTGTGGTATGATTTGTTGTTGTGATAATGATGGAGGGGTTTCATAGGATAATGGTTGTTGATAGGTGGATTGATATGGATAAGGGTTGACATTGGAAAAGGTGTGATAGATTGATGAAGCTTGGGTAACATGATACGTGGATGGATGAGATTGATATGATGATATAGGTGACACATAGGATTGGTGTAAAATTTGTTGATGTGGTGATTGGATTTGATGTTGTGCTTGTTGGATTTGACAAGTGGCCATGAGGTATTGGGCTTCTGCTATGAGTTGTTGCATTTGAGGTGATTGGTTTGTTTGAAGTTTTTGGATCATGCCATGGTTTCCTTGAATGATTTGTTGGTTTAAAGGTGTTGGATTGTTTGAGTTTAGTGAAGTATGTGAATGAGCTTTTGTGCTAGGTCTTCTAATGTTGGCATGGTGTCACTTTTGGCTAATATTTGATTAAGATTATAGTGATGATTTAAAATGATTAGTATGCGATTGCTCAAATGACTAGGATGATTTGGCTTGGAAAGATTGGATGATGTGGAAAATGTTTATTGAAAGTTTGACTTGGGCAATATCAAACACAATATCCCACATGTAAATGCATGAACACACACACCAAACACAATGATAAATTTGTCTTTCAAGATCAAATATTATGATTAAGCAAACACTTGAATACACAACAACAATCCTAATGTTAGTAAAGTGGGTATGGCCAAATAGGTCTTAAGATAGGATGCACGAGGTTGACTAGGGATGATTTGAAAGAAAAATCCTGCCACACAACTGGGAGAAAGGGGTAACCCACCCTTCAACTTCACTTCCCAAAGGTATAAAGTTCTTTGGGGCTTAAATCCAAGAGTGACAAGATTTCAACTCCCAAAGGAAGGTGTCTTTTGATTCACCTCTCGATTGAGGTCATCCCTTGGAGTGGTTTGTTCTCCAAGTAGGTGATCCGGTGGACATTTTTCAGTGAAAATTGAAGTGTCTCATTTTTCTCCAGAATCTGCACCATCAGAAAGATCTCAGCATCCTGGTTCCAACGCAACTCAAACGGAGCGAAAAGGAGTCCGTTTGCACGAGTTATAGCCAGTCAAATTTTCGGTCAAACTGGAATCAGGGGCATCCAGGAAGCGGAAAAAATGATGTCATCAAAAGTTGTCGAAGTTGGCGTCAAGTCAAAGAGCTCGTTGAGACGATTCCGACGGCTTTCATTTCGTCGAAATCCGACATCGTATGCTCGAGATACAGTTGGTCAAAGTTTAGTTGACTTGGTGGATTTGAAGGTACATGCTGACGTCAGCAGTCAGTCCGTACTGTACGGAATGCATATGGTGAATCTGGGCGAAACACGTAGTGGCAGAGTCATCGTACGGACCCAATCAGAATCTGACACGTGTCCGTCCGTACGGGTGACGTGGCATCTCCATACTCGTCAGCGTACAAGTGGCAGTTTGGGCGAATCAGAATTTGACACGTGGCGTGATGAGTTGGCAGAGGGTACAGTCCAGTCAGCGTCCACGTCGCCTGTGAGTCAACAACACATCAGCGAATGGTTCTGTGACACGTGGAATACAGTCAGAGCTGAGTTAGCGAAGTCAACTTATCGGTTGCTGCCATGTGGACGAATCCAAGAGTGCCACGTGGCTTCGCAGTTATCGTTCGCCGTGTGGGTAGTTGATGCGTTTGTTAAAAGGTTGTTGCAGAGTCGAACACAAGACCTCACAGCTCCAAACAACCCGCTCAGCCAGTCCTCCATGTGCGCCGACCGTTACTCTAAATGGAGGCAGATTTGTTTTGTTATAACTTTGTTAAAATTTGGTTGTTAAAAGCCGACGGCCGGGAGTTGAACCCGGAACCGCCGGTGTATTAAAAAATGTTGCCACCGATAAGCCAACGAAGGGCTTTACAACTGCATTGGCATCGGTTTTTTTTAATGAGTGAGGTGAAACCGAATGCCTCAAAATAATACTATGCCCCTAAATTTATAAAAATTAAACAAACAAAGATCCTTTTAAGGATTTAAAAATAAACCACCCCAAACTGTAAAAGCCCGAAATGAATCAATGAAAGGGCTAAAATAAATATTATAGGAGATTTATTTTTGATAAGGGGGATTTTTAAAGATTATTATGTTATTAGGGGAGGATTTTTAAATATTTGTACTAAGTAAAGGAGATTTTTATGTAATTTTGGAGAGATAAGGAATATCTTGTGAATCAATTGGTTAGTAACCAATTTGAGCAAATTTTATGTATTTAAAGGGGGTGTGAGGTGAGAGTTGGTATCGAAGTTTTCTTTCAGGTGACGAAGTCTTGAAGCTGTGGAGATAATCGAAAGAGAGGTCTTGTGGAGATTCTTTGAGTCATTCTCGCACGTCAGAGCGCTGTTATGCTGCCGAAGTGCTTGGAGAATGGTTGTGGTGCTTTGTAATCAATTTTGGAGTTAATCGGATCGGTCTCTCTATTGGAGTGGACCCGGAGACGTAGTCACTTTCGTGACGAACTCCGTTATCAACTGTTTGCACTTCTCTTCTTCTCTCTCTTTCTGTCGCTCATTTCCTTTCTTTCTGTTATAATCACCTTGTTATTACTTTCATTCTGTTATTTCCTTAAGTTAATTTCAATTTAATTAACTTGAAATAATCATTGTAAAAGCATTGTAAAAGTTAAGCATTTAAATACTGCAATCTAGTCTAGATCCTACACAGATCAGTAGGCCTCCTAAGAAGGCTATGACAAAAGCAAACCAAGTGAGGTGTTTTTGATAACACACACACTTGATTCACACTCGCAGTTGTTAATTTCCTTTAGAAAGTCAAAATGTGTATAAAATAGTTCAAGCACTTGTTATTTTTAGATCCCAAAGCTAAATGTGTAGGAAGATAGTTGTTCATTTTAATCCAATTTAAATAATGTGACAACAAACAAGATGTTATTTTTAAGCCCAAAATCCAAGTGTGTGATAAAAAAGTTGTTCTTTTTAAGCCCCAAATTGAAGTGTGTTGACAAGCAATGATTAAAGATGAAAGATGGTATGTGTGCACCTAATTGATTTTGTCCTTAAATCTATTGTAGATGCTAATGCCAATGCTATTATAGCTCCTTAGATTCACCCTTGTTTTTCCCTTGTCAAAGGTTATTAGGTCTTGTTGCAAATATGGACTTGGGTGTGCATGTTCTTGTTGCGAAGGCCATTGATAGTTTTGTGAATGAATTTCATGGTAAGGTGAAGTGGTGGGATATGTAGATGTGACATTGACATGATAGGTTGATGGGTTAGGCTGGCATGATGATGAAGGTGACACATGGGATTGTGGTTGAATGTGTTGAGGTTGGAATTTGTTTGGACTTGTTATGGTATGATTTGTTAATTTTTTTTTGAAAAATTCACTGATTTGCACCTAGAAAGTTAATTTTATGAAAAACATAAAATCGTGATAACTCCTACAAAAATGGTGATAAACCCTCAATTTTTTTTGCTATAGCTTCCTTAGAAGATGGATTGTGAAAATAATGTAGAAAAAATTGCAGCCATTTGGAAGATATAAAGAAATTTGTAAAACCTAGGGTTTTGTCAAAAAATGACATAAATCTGCAACAAAAAGTTAATGAAACCTGCAAAAAAGCAAGCTAGATCAAAGGATTCACGTTAGGTTCACCAATGAAGTTAGGGAAAATCAGATATAAAACTAAAACATCGAGATGTCAAAAATCTAACTAGCACAATAGAGTATGAGCAAGCATGAAAATCAAAATAACAAGCGAACACAAACTAAAATCCACACTAAACTTGATTTATCTCCATTGCTCTTCTCCACCTCGCATTAGAATGCAAGAACTTGAAGGTTTGATTGATGGAGGAATGTTGGTTGCTCACTATTTCAGCATAACATTAAGATGAAGATGATAGATAGATGAGAAGATTGGAGGAAATTTTGGCAGAGTGTGGATACTATAAGAAGATTGATCCAAATGGCCTGTGTGGCTAGATTTATAGGCAAGAACTGATATGATTAGATTGCTAAGATTAAAAGTTTATTGTGTGATGTGTATGGCTAGGATTAAAAGTTGATTTTAGTGCTTATGACACACATTAAGTGGGTTATGACGTGAGGCTAAAATTAGGATGTGAGGGAATAAGTGGGATTCTTTTATTTATTTTGGGGAGAAAAGATGCCTATGACACACAATGAATGGGGCTAAAAATAGGTTGTGAGTAGGAATCTCATAATTTAAATAATTAAATTATTTAAATTATGTGTGCATGTGAAGAGTTGTAGTCATGTGACACATGTTGCAATGTGGTAATAAGTGAGGGATTAATTCATATATTTAATTTGAATTATTTTGAGACATGTGAAGGGGAATTAATTAAATAAATTAGATTTATTTAATTAATTGGGAAGGTGATTAAGTGGAATATATGGGATAAGTGGGATAATGTAATGACCTAGGGTAAAATATTACAAGATGTCTTACAAGGTCATGTATGACTAGGTAATGTTAAGACATGGATAATTTTGGGTGTCTACAATGAACAACCTGTCAAATATATCTTTCTTGAGCACATTGTAGAATCCATGCATAAACATTTTTTAATATTTAAAGGAGGTTCCACTAAGACATTTAGGTTCACAACCTACTTGTGCTATTTTTTCTATTCAAATTTAGTGGAATGTGTAGACACTGAAAAATGTCTTAGTCTGTGAGCGTCATTTTTCTTGGTCTTCATTCTCATATAATTAAATAATTTTAATTATTTAATTATTCTTGATCACATTCCTCTATTAATTAAATAATTTTTAATTATTTAATTAATTCTCCTCCTAACCTTTATTCTATCGTGATCAATTAAATAAATTAATTTTGTTGCTAATATCCTCTTTCTTCAATAATTAAATAAATTACCATTTATTTAATTATCTGCTTATCATCATTCGACTATAGTTAAATAATAATTATTAATTATCTAACTATTCACTCATCTTTTAATTCTTCTATAGTTAAATAATTGTCAAAATTATTTAATTATCTCCCAATGCTTCTCTTCTATTAAATAATTAATTCAATTTAATTATTTAATGCTCTTTTCCCATTTCCTCTTATTTAATTAAAATTATTATATAAATTATTTTAATTAAATGCCCACTTGCATTTTCCTCAAATAAATAATTTAAATAAATAATTTATGCCTCCACTTGGTCAAAGATTCCTTCTCATGAATGAATTATTTTTAATTTTTAATTCCTCCATATTCTTCCTCCACTATCTCATTTTCAAATCCTAGTTGTTGATCATCTCTAAGCTCTTTCTAATCTTTACCATCCATTTTGTAACCTCCATTTTTCTGTGTTGCATGTCTTCTCATCCGTCGATCTTTAAATCTTTCTAGAAGCTTAATCTTGATCGACCATTCAAATGGCTATCTATAAAAGAAGCCTTTCTCTTCCATTTTTGACTTAACCACTTATCTCCAACTTTCTTGCTTACAATTTACAGGTATTTGCACATTTCAACTACAAATCTTAGGGCATATTTGCAAAATAAGAATGCAGAGAGATAAGGGAAGTGATTCAAGTTCAAGCATGGGGAGTGTTTTTATTTGATGATTTTATTCTCCTTATGTTTTGATTGTTTTCTCTTGTTTTGGACTAGGTTTTGGCTTAGTAGTGTTGTGGTTGTCACTATAATCTAGGCTAGCTTATTTTAACCCATCTTACAAATTTTTTTAGACCAACAAGCTTCAAATTCAACCCTATAAAAATGCTGAGGAAAAAATGGCTCTAGTATATGATTGGACCACTAAGATAAGGATGCATGATTCTCAAAGGAACTACAATCATTTTGTAGAATACTTTTTGGCTCTATTGTATCAAGCAATTATAAATACTCCAATGCCTAGATTGCCTATCTTGTAGAAATCACATTCAACTAGGAAAAAGTACAATTGGTTGATGGTACTTAATGGAAGAATATATTGTGCTAAGATTTTATGGATCAGGAGTAGAGCCATACAAATTTCCAATTCATGTGACATAAAGGGTTTTTGCATTGGAATATGCAAGACAGATGGAGAATACTGATGGACTATACTTTGTCAGTTAACAAATACAATTGGTTGATGGTACTTAATGGAAGAATATATTGTGCTAAGATTTTATGGATCGGGAGTGGAGCTATACAAATTTCCAATTCATGTGACATAAAGGGTTTTTGCATTGGAATATGCAAGGAAGATGGAGAGTATTGATGGACTATACTTTTTCAGTCAAAACAAGAATACCTTATTTCCTTCTTTACCTTTTTCATGTGGAGGGTTCACATTCAAGAGAAAAACATTTAGTGTGGCACATGATCTTTTGAATTTTTTAAAATTTGATGTCATCTATCACTAACAGTATGATCCATGTGACACCATTAAATTAAGGATTGTGGCCAATAAGAATGTTGCAAGTAGAATTCAACATCAAAGTAAACCCTTGCTTGAAAACTTGAGAAACAAGGATTCTTGGGATGAGGTCAAAATAGAAATGGAGAAAATTACTGTTGAGAAAGGTATTTCTTTTGAACAATTGTTAGCATAAATTATGGCATTGCACCAATAGATAGGAGTAGATAATAAAATCAGGAGGTACAAAATTTTTTATGAAAAAAGTGATAAACCATCTAGTAGAGTAAAAATGCCATATTCTCTAGATAAGGATGTTACAGAAAAAAATGGTCCTGATAAAAAATTATTGCCTTTTGGTCTATGAGGAAGGAGCTAGGTGAACCAAAAACTAGCACAAAGTTTGGAGACATCGAAGAAGATTATGAGTTTAGCAATTTGTGGAATATAGAGCATCCCAATCACAATAAACATGAAAAAAATGATGATGATAGGGAAGAACAAAGTTTACAATATGCAAGAAAAGTCAAATCTAGTTTAAGTGAGACCACAAACAAAAATTTACTTCAGGAGCAGCCATAGCTAAAAAAATGGGTTATGAAGGTGGTGGTTTGGGGTCCCAAGGACAAGGAATTTGCATGGCAATAGATGTAGACCCTAGAAAACAAATTGATAAGTGAGGCCTTGGAGCTAATAAAATAGACCAAGGGAATACAAGTACAATTGAAGCAACTCATTTTGTTAAAGCTTCAAATCCTAATTTGCATGGTTAGATACAATCACAACTAGGACATGCCCATGGTGGAGAAACTAGTGCAACTGGCACTGCCACTAGTGGAAATGGTATGGGTAGTAGTACTATTAGTGGTCAAAATGTGCTACAATAAAAAATTACACACAAGAGGCCAACAATACAAGATACCACACAAACACCCAGTGATCAAGGCACACTGAAGAGGGAAAGGATTATGATAGGTCCAATTCCAACTACCAGTTCCACCCCAAAGGAGTTATTTACAAGCACTCCTCCAGTTAGTGTGGCCACAACAACAACTATAAGTACTCCTAGTCCTTCACCATTCAAGCATTCCATTATTTTAGCATCCCTAGGTTTTGATTATAATGATGAGTTTAAAAATAAATCAAAATTGTATAAAAAAGAAAGAAAGCATCTGATAGAAAGTTCATCTACTATAACTTCAGAACCTCCAACAACTAGGGTATTGCCCACATTTTATCTAAATAAAGAAATCATGGAGTACATGTTTGTTGTTCCCATAGTTCAAAATAAACTAGAAAATCAGATGGATCACTCTGGATTTCAGGTGAGTAGTTTCCAATTAGATTTTTCTAGATACAATTTTTTTGACAAAATTAATGTATCAAAGAAGAACAATGAATTGGTGTAAACATAATTGCTAAAGTAAGAGAGAGAGAGAGAGAGAAGGTTGTAGATTCAAATAGAAAAGTTACAACATCAGATAACAAGACCAATGAATTAGACAAAAGAATAAAAAAATCTGCCTCTACATCTACAAGTAAAGAGGATAAACAAACAAAGGTGGAATTGAATGAACTAAAGCAAAGGTTAGAGGAGAGAAAAAAGAAATATGATGAGGAAAAATACACTTTAAAAAAAAGAAAAACCTAGGGAAAGAAAATCAACTGTGGGAACAAAAATTGTAGAAAGAGAAAAAAAGTGAAAGATTGGCAGTAGAGTTGAGGGAAGCAAAAAATGAAATAAACTCTTGTCAAAATAAGTTAACTGCATTTTGTAGAGAAACAATGAGGCATATGAAACAAAAGCTCTGGGAGGAAATAATGTAGAGGATTGATCATTTGTGTGAATTGTTTTAATTATTGATGCTATGAGGCTACATTATAGGAAGCTCAAGAAATATTTAATGGACAACAAAAATCTGTTGACAATAGAGAAACTTGCAAATCAAGTTCAACAAACAGTCTACAAAGCTAGTGACAATGAATTGAAATCAAAAGGGATTAATAATAGGATTGATACCTCAATGATGTTGTCATCTATAATTCAAAAGTGTTTGCGAATGTGTGAAATAGAGGAATTTATGTATCTGGCTGCAAAAAAGATGAAGAAGCTGGATGAAAAGGAAAGGATATTGACAGAGCTTGGTTTGCCAGAGGGTTTTAACACAAATGAGTGACTCATTAGAAAGGATGATTTTAGAAAGAAGATGGAGGGTGCAAGGAATATTTATTTGGACCAATTTCCTTAGAACCCAGATGAGGCAAACTATTTAGATTCCATCAAATCATTGATAACCTTGAATGCAACTTTGACTGAAACATTCAAGTCAAGTTCCAATTTCAAACATTCATTGTTAACAAATTTTCAAGTCAAACATCAGTTAGAACAAATGACACTTCCATCACCTGAATAGTGGAAGTCACTACAAAAGTTGATAGAATGGTTTGATATTGATAATATGAGTTTCCAAGTTCCAACTTAGCTCTGTGTAGAGTTATCTTTGAGCAAGGTTTTACATTGCCTCTACGTATTCCTTCATTTGAAAATCAATAAAAAAACTTAAATTCAGTAATTTGTTGATGTTCAATTATCTGTATTATTTATTTTATCAATTGAAGAAAAACCCTAGTTTCAACTACTAGATACACATTAAACGATTGTTGATGTTCATTGTTGTATATGCTATTGTTGTTAATATGTTATTAAGCATTGAGTTGAGTGATGAATCACTGAGTACATGTTTAACACAATTAAAATTTTGAAATTATTAATAATATTTTAATTTATTTAATCTGATGCACAATTTCATGAAATACATATAAAATATCAACTACAGTTTGAAATATAAAATGCAGTATAAAATTTAAATACCTAGAAACTATTAAATCCTTGGATAATAGTTAAAATTAAAAATCTAGATTCTACATTTGAAATTTGAAATAGTGGAAAATGATAGTACATTAATTTATTCAATCTGATTCATAAATTCATGAAATACAATATAAAATATCATCAACAAGTATGATAGTCTAGGAATATGACCTAATAAATCGTGCCTTTCCATGTGTCTCAAACTCCCCTTGCATGGCAAAAGATTAAAGGATTTCGCAAATCCGCATGCCCATAACAACATGTCATTTTCTTGGTTACGAAACCACATAAGGACACTATGGTGGAGCTTGTAGATTTTTCATGGTCTCATGTAGTCTAGAGGGTGGGAAAATTCTTGGAAATCCTCTACTGGTTAAATTAGGGTTGTTAGGTCTACAACCTAGGGCTTTCTAAAACCCTATTATCTTAAAACTTTGGCGTTCTTATGTTTTTTTGTTGACATCATTCACTTTTTGACTAGTCTTTATGTTATGACTTATGGGTATTGATGTTGTGAGTCTCATGTCCCCTTTTTCTAGGAAGTGCCCCTTTAATATTTTATTAGCCTCTAATTATTTTCCTTCCTAATGTTTTTTGTGTTCCTGGGGCGACCTAGACATGTGTCACAATATCACATTGTCTCTTCGATTCATTGAGTGCTCGGCCCTACGATACCTCAAAATGATGACACACATCCAAATATTTTTGAGGGATAATGTTGTTTATCAATTTTTTTATTCCCATGTCGCTGAGTCTTTTTGTCTTATCCAAAGTTGTTCCCCCTATTCCCTAGTCACTTTAAGACTTTAAGTTGTTATTTTAGTACGTGCATTTCGCAGAAGCTCTTGCCTTCGCAGAGTTCTAACAATTATGACACTTTTCCTCCTCAAAATGGTGAAATGTCAACACATATTAAAACATGTGTTTAATTCTATCACAAAGGCACAAACCTTCATAGGGCCATGGTGGGACCAACTTTGTGCTCTAGTGAAGTCATAAGATGATGACAAGTGTCAACATCTTTACACTTTGTGGTGAGCTCTTCTATCACTGGAGGCACATTTTTGTCATATTCACCCTTTGCAAATGAGCAAAATGGTAGCATCTGTCCACATGGTGAAAAAATGAGGTTGTCACTTCATAGGAGGGATAATGTTGTTTATCAAATGTTTTATTCCCATGTTGCTGAGTCTTTTTGTCTTGTTTGAAGTTGGCCCCCCTATTCCCTAGTCCCTTTAAGTTGTTATTTTAGTACTTGCATTTTGTGGAAGCTCTTGCCTTTGTAGAGCTCTGAAAATTTTGACACTTTTCCTTTGTGAAATGGACAAATATCGACACATATTAAAACATGTGTTGAATTCTATTGAAAAGGCACATGCCTTCATGGGGCCATGGTGGGACCAACTTTTTTCTTTAGAGAAGTCATGAGATGATCACAAGTGTCAACATCTTGGTGCCTTGCGATGAGATCTTCTATCACCTGAGGCATATTTGTGTTGTATTTTCCCTTTTTGAATGAGCAAAATGGTGACACTATCTGCATGGCAATAAAAGGAGGTTGTCACTTCATATAGGAAAATTTAAACTAGCACAATGGTCATTGATCTAAAGATCTATGGTCCACATTCAAACTGGGAAAACATCTCTCACTGGTCGTGGGTTCAAACATGTGAAGGAAGTAATGGTAGATGGGATTGTATTTAGTATTTAGTATGATCCGAAACGTTGATCCAAAAATTTGCACGCAGTTTTTTCCAGAAATTCTACATACTAACTATCATGGATTGTGGAAACAAAATGTTATTAATGGGATTGTATTTTTTATTTGTCGAATTCATGATGTTGAGGATAAATTACTTATCAAAATTCATTTCTCTCACAAATGCTAAAGTAATCAAATGATTTGATGTAGTTTTTTGGATCAAAGGAGGGTTTTTATAGTGTGAATTAGGGTTTTCTACGATGTTTCAAACAAGTAAATCGACCTTGTCAAATAAATTCAAGCAAAATTCAGGGTGTAGGGAATATTGTTTATTAGTTCAAAACCATGAAATAGTTAAGAATTGGGGTATATGCTGCTAAATTTTTCCCATACCCTTAGTTGGGTAGAAATTTTGTAGAGCCCTAGTTAGCATAAACCTTAAACCACTGTAATTCCACAAAATGGCTGGAACTTCAGTTGGGAAGAGAAGACCATCAGAGGAGGAAATAATTGTTTTACTTCCAGGGTCATCAAAGAGACCAATGGTTGGTTTGGGGTTTGGTGGTCTTATAGACAAGCTCATGGACCAAGGTAGTGGATGTAGAGGACCCATCATTCTAGATGAAGGATATGTGTTGTTCAAGCACACATACAGGAAGGCCTATGTAGACATGCCAATTTCTAACATTTGGAACCTTGGATTGAACAAGTTGGTGGTGCCCAATGTCTTCGTGAATGCACAATTGATAAGACAACTGGCCATGGCTATGACCCCAATTCTAGGTCATTATTCATCACCAATGGCCAAAGACTATTGCCGTTGGATAGAGACCAAGTATGTAGGGTATTTCAATTAGACCCTAATACATGCCTACTAATTGACCTAGGTGCATTAAACATAGAGTATGAGAGAAATAGAGACAGTTATAGGGTCAGGTGGTTTCCCTACTTCTGACCAAAGGGGCCAAGAAAATAGTTTCAAATGTTTGATAGGGGTGATTTGGATCATTTTTCCTATGACATCTTTGATCCCTACTTTCAAAAGACCTATTTTTCATTGATACGGGTCTTAGCGATGGATAACCATATCCCGATCCTTGTAAATGTGATGGTCTTGGTAGTAGACACTTAGAGTAGGGATGCCAACAGATCCTATGACTTTGCGGGGTATGTTGCTGACCAATTACACATGTCCCTTTGTGCAATCAAGAGGGATCCCTCTAGTCCTGTAAGCTTCAGGCAATATTCTCTTCTATTGCATATGATATTGTATGTGGGATTACAAGTATGGCCACCATAGTTACAAATAAGGGCTACAGGGGAGAAGAATGTGTTGTTACCGGTCCAAGAGTGGACATACTTATGGGACAAGAACTACAAGCATTCCAACTATGTTGCTTTTGAGGAGATTTTTGTCAAACCTCTAAGGAATGGGCTAGGTTTCCCCATTGATTGGGGTTTATCACAAGAGGTAAGAAGATTCTTAAGGACTCTTGACCTCACCCTAGAGAAGAAGATTGATCATAACTAGGGC
>VDFB02090952.1:0-30297 GCA_007258455.2 Sequoia sempervirens
CTTGATATATGTTGATTTGATTGTTGGATGGGGTAGAAATATCTTCAAGGTGCTCATTGATGGATAGTTTCCATTGATCTTGGAGATGTGATGAGTGATCTTCAAGATGGGGTGATTGGGTTTGTTTGTTATGTCGTTGATTTTGATATCCAACCTCTTGACATTAGAGATATTGTTCTTGATGTGGTTGTGGACACAATTCAATGCTCTGGTGACATGGTTTGACCAATGGAAAATTGTATTGATTTTGGGGTGTAGATATCTCTTGATGATATGAATCAATGATTTTTATAAGTATAGCTATATGATCTCACAAAATTTGATCTTGACACCCTTAATATAGTTGATTTGGTCTTTGTTCAAGCATATTTTAAATGTTTACTTGTGGTGTTTGTATGGGGTCATGGACAAATTGATTTTGGACAATGTTCTGATTTGGGAAGATGTTTGGATTCGACATTATAGGTTGAAATTGAACATTGTTGTGGTTGGGAATCACATTGCCTTGATTTAGGTAACTTTGATTTTGGATGGTGTTACCTTGACTTGGATCAATACATGAAATTTTTAACATTATTTTTTGGACTTTGAACAACATTTGTATGATTTGCAAACATATATATCCCAAAGTTTACCAAGTGTGGATTTGAAATGTTCATTTTTGGTAAACTTATACTTGGTATATTCATATTTGGCATGTATGGATTTGGTGAGATAATATTGTTGTTTTGAAGGATCATGCATTGATTATTTGGTTGATAGATTTGTAGGTTTGGACTTTGATTTAAATCTACCATAGGGAAAAGTGTTCCAAAATTTAGATTGGGAATGCTCACATTTGTTGTACCATTGAGGTTTGTAGGAGATAATGATCCCATGCATGGATTCTATAAATTTGAGCTTTGATAATCAATCAAAATTTTAAGGCTTTAATAGTTTGGTTGAGTTAGATTACTCATGATGTATGGATCAAGTTTATATTCCATGTTCTTCTTGTGCTTTGACCTTGTTGACCTCTAAGGGATTTAGGACCAATGATGAGATGAAGGATGAAAGGGGTGAATGATATGGGTGTTGAACTTTTAGGAACTTTAGATCAATGTTATACTTTAGGATTTAATTTTGATTGTTTTGATTGGATAATGAACTTGTGAATCCCAAGATGTTAGATGCAACTTTACGATGAACTTGTTCAAAGGGATGCTAATTTAAATAGAGGTATGAGAAAGGAAAAATTCTCATACTCCTAACTAAACAAGGTGATTTTGATGTGTTTGATTACCCAAGTCTAGAATGATGTTTCCAAAGCTCTAAAGTTGTTTGTGGGATGGAGATGATAGATATTTGGGATGGATGAAGGTGTTGATTTTGATCCTAAGTGAGCCTAGAGAGACTTGTTTACTAGACCAAGCTATTGAAGAACATGCTTTTCCCTAAGAGTACTCCAAACCAAAAGATCAATGTTTTCTCAAAAGAGCATATGACCAAAAGATACCAAACACATGTGTGGGGTTCAATTTGAGTTTAATCTTGGGTAATGACTTGCTTTTACCACATCTACACTTTGTGTTTAACTTTTAAATTGAAAGTTTATGTCCCAATTTATTTTCATTCCACAAGGTCCATTATGTGAAAATCAAAGAATCAAAGCAATATTTTCCTATTTTGACTTTGGAGAGAGCAAATTGGGATATGGGTCCAAATGTTTAGAAGCCTCTAAAGATAAATCCCTAGGGACAAGCAGTAATACTTGGACTTTTCAAAGGTATTTTCGTATTCTAAAGGGTTTGAAATTTGATGACCTTGTTAAATGTTTTTTTTCAAGATTTTGGATCCAAGAAAAGTATTTAACTGACTCACATATTGCACAAACCTAGGATGAAAAATAAAATATTTTTGAATTCCCACTTCGATAAATCTAGATGCGCTTATTCAGAGTGGATGATTAGAAGCTTGACCACACTGGCTCCCCTCCACGAAACTCACTTTTATGAGTCATACAAGCTTTAGTTCTCATGAATATCCCATGATGAAATTTCCATCTCTACAAAGAATTACAAATATGTGGGATGGCTCTGGAGGTCTGACCTCCTAATGCGAACAAATATTAGGATTTTTGGCTACTACACAAGGGTTCATAATAAGGGAATTTGATTGAAAGGACACAATGAAAAACTCCCTCAAGAGGTCTCCCAACCCTTAGAACAATGGTTTTACACATCATAAAGATACTAGGGGAGAGCTATCATGCATCACTTTGTTGATTGCAAACTTTCCTTGCAACCACAAATTTGTATAGTGATTCAGCAGAGTCTAGCCTGTGCTCATTACCACTTGGGTCGTTCCCTTGGGGTGAGTACTTTTTCCCACCAAGGAAGACCCTCTAAAGGTGAAAAATAGCAAGTAAGTACATCCATAGTTCGATCAATCTTTGTTTGTGTGAACAAAGAGAGAACACACACGATGCCTTTTCTCACACTAGCAAGATTTTGTTCAATTTTAAGAGCCCAAATTTGAAGTGTAGAGAATCTTTTAGAAAACCTAATATCACGAAAAATTCTATTGATTCTCAAGATTGTCGTAAAGCATGAGAGAACTGCATACACATTTCAATGATATTAATTTGTAAAAAGGATTACAAAACAAGATAACCACATGTTCATTTTAGACCTCAAAAGACTTAATGGGTTCTTTTTATAGCACCAAAATCAAGTGTTTGAAGTTGCTTGTTCAATTTTTAAAACCCAAAATCAAATCTAGTGAGTTTCTAAGGTTCTTTTTAACCAACTTTGAGCAAATGAAAGATTTTGTATGTTCTTTTTAAAACCAAAACAAAATGTATTTAAGTTCTAAAGCTGAAGATAACAAGATCCTAAATATGGGATTATAAATGCCCCCAAAGTGTTAAAGAACACTTTTTTACAATTATGAAAAGGAAAGTACCATATGAAGCTCTTCTTATTTTCTTCTTTTTTGAGACAATGGATATCAAATTATTTTTATTTCACTTCAATGCTCCATGCTCCTCTTAAAACTTGGAAGCCATGCTCAAAATTTTAGATGGGATTAAGAAACTAAAAGATATGAGGGTTAGATGAATGATTAAGTATAAAAACCCTAAAATTTAGACCATGCTACAATGTGATTTGACTTTAGGTAAAAATTTGAAAATTTTAACTCTATAAAAGTTAAGAAACTCTACATCATTGGATAGATTATGAAATTCTACCCCATTTTAAAAAAAAAGCTCTAAAAAAGACCAAAATATGACCAAGATATGACCATTTTAAGTTTGAGTGCAAAAGCAAGAAAACAAACATGTCACCATTTGAACACAAAGGTAGCTTCATTATATAGTGACACTGAAATAATTGTGTCGCTGTTTGAGGATTTTAGCTTCGCTCTACTAAATTCAACATCGTTTTGTGGAAAAGTAGAGACTACATATGCGTCACTATTTCCTCCAATGTCATTGTTTGACTTGGAAAGAAAAAAATAGAAAAAATGACAAAAAAGGCCAAAAAAACATGTTAATTTTGAGATTTGTGCCCTCCTTATAGCACCAAAATGTGAATTCTTAGCTTATAACTACTCAAACATGAACAAGCAAGTGATCATTAGTCAATAAAAAAGTGTAAATCAAACATTCCCTATGAAATTCTTTGAACATATGAATATGGAAACAAAGGAAAATATCTTAAACTATGCAAATAAATCACAAATGAAACTCTATTCTAATGCTCAAACCAACATCCCATAGTGGGATTGGTGCTTCTTTGATGTGGAAAGAAGCCCTTTCCCAATCCCTTGACAAGCTTGATGCTGGATGTGTGATGAACAAGATGAATTTGATGCAAAATTCCAATAACCTAGCTATGATGGAGAAATTCTATGCTAACTTGGATGAAATTCTAGATCATAAACTTGCATAAACCTTTCTCTCTCAAATCGATAGACAAGGCCTCTATTTATAAGGAAGAAGGATGGAGGATTGAAGAATAGGAGGAATGTGGGATTTAAAAAGGAACAATGGTAATGTGCCACTTGTCAACATGCTAATGAAGGAGAGGAGTACATTTTGAACAATGTGCATGTTAAATGCATGTAGGTGGAATTTGAAATTCAAAAGATGGCTTGTGTAAGAAGAGTTGTAAGAGGTGTTAATTCCAAGCTGGCTCAAGGAGAGGACATGTAAGAGCCTTTAATGCCAAGTTGGAGGACAAAAGTCTTTTAGGAGGGAGAATTCAAATAAGTGGAATATTCCAAGAATATGCCATATTTGAATGGAAAAGGGAGGAATTAATAAATCAAATAAATTGTTTTACATGTGCAACTTGCAAAAGCTAGAGGAATGGAGGTTTAATATTAGGAGTTAATTAGGATTAATTAAGTTAGATGAAGTTAGTTTGATTTGAAATTTGATTTAGATATTTAGATTTATTTAAATCAAATGTGAGGATATTTTGGAGATAAATTTAATTAAATAAAGTTGATTTATTTAATTAAAGGAGGAACATTAGGATTTAATTAAATAAAGTTCATTTATTTAATTAAAAGAGAGAAATTAGGATTTAATTAAATAAAATTGATTGATTTAATTAAAAGAGGAAAATGAAGGAATTTAATGAATTTAATCAAATAAATATTATTCAATTAAATGGTTAGTATGGATGTGATTACAGAAGAATCAGTGTTAGTGAATCATGATTGAGTGAATGATATCAATCAGGATAATATGAGTGTCTACTCATATGACCCCAAATCCATAGATCCCTTATGTGTTTGTGGGGGAAACCCTTCCTTCCTATTTCATGATGTAACTAGCTTTGGAAACATATGACTTGGCATAGGGTTTTTCAAGGAAAGCTCTCATGTCTTAGGACACAATTATTGAATACATTAAAGAAATTTCTCATAGTGATGGTGTAGCAACTTTTTTAAAGTGGGAGCATACATCGATGACATCTTTTGAAAAAATTTCATGACATTATTTTCCTTTTTCCTTATGTTGGGTCCTCTTCTTGGTGGTGTCATTGGGTTTGATGCCATTTGAGAGTGAATGATTTAGTGTCATGGTGTGATGCGAACGAGGCATACCATGGGTGATGATCTAACACTTTTGACTAGTCCTCTCTTGGAGACATTAGGAACAATGCTTCCTAAGAGGAATACCATTGCATGAACAAAGAAAAATCCCTTTTTATAAAATTTTAACATGACATTCAAAAGAATTTACAAAAATAATTTTCATTGTGGCACCTATTATAGTTATTAGGAGGGAAAATTTGATATGGTTAGTATGATGGGAAGCCAATACATTGACATGACTTTCTCATTGTATTTGGTGGGAAGCCGACACCCTGGCATGCCTTTCTCACTAAACCGCCTTATTGGGAAAACTCATCTAGTGGATAGACTGAAGTTCCATTACCCCAAAGTGAGAATACACATATTTTGGGACAAATCACCTAGTGGAAAAATTGAGGTTCCACTACCCTAGAGTGAGCAACATTTGTTATTGACAAACAACCACCACCTCACATCACATTGAGTCAGTTGTGCTTGATCCTTTGCTTTTTATTTTTCTTGGCCTTTGACAGGGTATGATCATGTATATTTTTTATTGCTGCAAACTTAAGTGTCTTGGATTTCTACTTTAGTGTGAGTTTGACATGGGTCCATCCTCTCACTAAAGTGGGGGAGAAATGTAGTAATGGGAAAAGTTTCCTTTTTCTTGCTTGATATGATAATTGACATAAAAATTGAACTAATGGTGTCTTGGAGTGGTTTTGTAATTTCTTGTACACATTCACATAATTTTAGGACCTTTATTTGACTAAAACATACTTTAATTGGTCCTTTGCAAGGGTATTGTGAAGTGTTGTAACAATCTTTGACACTTTTCTAGGACTTATTTGCTTAATTAAACCTTATGGGCCCCTTTCTAAATTAAACAAGCATAATTTATACCATGTTTAAGTGTTGTAAAGTGTTTTAAAGCACTTCACATTTATCTAGGTAGTCTTAATTCATTGTGTTTAAGTGGAGTTATTAACCTCCTTTTTAGGCCTTAATTTTGACACCTCCCAAGGATCTCTCCTGACAATTATAAATTAAATATCAAATTATTTCATTGGGAAAAATTTGGTCTTGGTAAGTTGAGCTAGGACCCATTCAACCTTGATGGAAAATGGGTCCTCCCTTAACAAGATCCCCTTTCTCGGTTGATTTGGAATGGGTTTTTTGCCTTTTTTCATCTCCCTGAAGCCTTGTCCTGGAAACTTAGCCAAGACCCATTTGCCTTTGGTGGTGAATGGGTCCTCCATTAATGAGACCCTAATTTTTGAATTTAATTTTGGTAGGAATTTAATTATGTTTCTTTCCAGATATGGTGTCGGCCTTAGTTCTTTGAATTTCAAGGTTAATCCTAATTTAGTATAAATAAGGGGTTAATTCACATTGTTTCTCCTATCAATTTTGTGTGACTTCATGAGATCAAAAGCAAGAGCATTAGAGCTCTTCAAGAGCATTCATAAGGCATTTCAAGGCAGATTTCAAAGGTTTATTACAACAATTCAAGATCATAGATCATCATGTCAAGGGTTGAATGCATTCATATGTGTTGAGCTAAGAAGTTAATGTTGCATTAAGGATTCATTTACAAGCATCATCCTACATCCAAGATCTACATTCTTCATGTCCACTCCATGATTGTTTGCAGATTTGTTTCACAAGACAAAATCCAAGGTGACATCATTTACATTATTGCACTTTCATGCTTCATTTCCTTCATTTCATCATTTGGTTTAATTACCTACAAGGGTTTTGACTGAGGAAAACCATTATTCACTAACAAATCAACAAGTTTTTATTTCCCTTGAGTGTTTTATTATAGATTTATAGGTTGAAGATCAAGTTGAGCAAGATTTGGAGCAAAATTGTCAAAGTTGCAAAGTTGCAAAAGTTGCCATTCAAAGTGCAAGATCATGGAAAGAGCTCTACAAAATTAACTACAAGCTTCTAGAACTTGATAATCAGGATTTCAAGAGTGTAGACATCAAGGTACATGATCCTAAAATTAGTTTTTCGAAACCTTAAAAGGACCCATTCACCCTTGAAGGTGAATGAGTCCTCCATAGCTCAAAAACAACTTTATAGCCAAGTACATAGCTTTTTATGCTCTAAAAACATTCCCCATAGTTGCTATAACAATTAGGTTGCATTTTTGGTTGTTATTAGCATCTTATTTTACATATTTGAAATGATTTTGGGCTTGGAAAATAATTGATCATCTCATTTACACTCACATTTGGGAAAGATCCTATTTTTAACCATTTCACCCATGACTTCACCTCCTACAACCAATGTCCTTAACATTACAAACACCATCCATACCATTACCACTTCCACTCATGCTTTGGGGGTCTACTCAAAGTCAAGGTGGAATTTCAATTTCATCCTCCACAATAGCAATGTCCATCCCTACATACACTAGTACACAACCTACGCCAACATTCCAACCCACAACAACCTTCCAACCCACAACTACCATTCAAAAAACCACAATACTCCTACCTACTAGCACCATATACATTTCCATAGGTATTCCCTTTTGAATTCCTTCCACCTTTGTGGCTTCAAATACAATAATTCCAAAATAATCCAACTCCACCAACCTAAAATTCACTAGCCCTCCACATACATACACTACACCACCTTATTCCCCTCAATCCTATAACCAAAATGACCTCTCATTAATTCACTTTTGCAAACCATGACATCCCTTTAACAACAAGTGACAACATTACAACAAAATAATAATGGTCAACATTTTCAATACATCAAGTCCACCCCGTTTTCCCTCAACATATTAAGAGCACAAATGCCACAAGGTATAGAGGTCCCTCACTTTGAGAAATATGGTGGGAAAGGAGATTCTATAAGCCATGTTCTGCCTTTACAAGGTCTTGTGTAGTGATTTCATTTTTGAGGATAAGTTGTTGACTAAGTTATTCCCTAGATCCTTGAAGGACATTGCTCTAGAGTGGTTTTCATCTTTACCAAACAATTCAATTGGTTCATTTAATGAACTCATTGATTCCTTTTACAACAACTTACATATTCACATGGGTCCCAAGATGACCCTTGTAGATCTAATGACATGCAAGAAAAAAGAGGATGAGAAGGTGACCAATTTCATAGGAAGATATCAAACACTTTATTTGCAAGTAAACATTAAGATTCCTAATGTTGACCTTCAAAGAATGTTCATTGCCAACTTACAAGATAAACTCCAAAGAAAATTTGAAATGTTGAGGTTTCTATCCTTCACACAGTTATGCATAGCCCTTCATGACCATTAAAACTTGACTAGTGGCCATGATGTGGAAAATTCCTCTAGTCATCCTGAAAAGTCTGAATCCACAACTCAAAAAAATTATCAACCATTCAAGAAAAAAAAAGTGCTTTTTACAATTAAATCTGCCTCAGAAAATTCAACAAAACAATAATCAAGTGGCTACTATAAATATGACATCTCCTTTCGGGGATGGGTAGAGAGAATTCACTCCTTTACCCAATACCCTTCACAATATCATGTTGCATCTTATTGACAAAAACATGATTACCTTACCTCCTATTAGAGAACGCGGTCCAACTTTACCATTTCCTAAAGGCTTTCGAAGAAACAAAAGGACATAGTACATAATATTGTAAGTGTCTTAAACATATCATGCAAGACCTTATTGATTCTAATTATTTACTAATTAGAGGTGTGAATGATCAAGGTAATAAGTTTGTATCCCCTCCTAATCAAAATTTACAAATATTTACAAATCCCATGCCTAAGCACAATATTTCATTTGTCAAAGCTAGTGAAATGAAGACTAATGTGATCAATGTTGATACAAATAATGAAAATACCAAAACCATTGAACACCATCCCATGAATGACGTGATATCATTTATCAAAGCTAGACCTCGGTAGGGCTTGACTAGAGAACCTCTTGACATTGCTTTCTCACAAAATGACATACCTAAACATTCACTTGATGGTCCTCTTTATGTAGCTAGTTGAATCAATAATAAGCCCACTAATGGGATATTGATTGATCGTATCTATGGAGAGAATGTTATCACAAAAGAATTCTCATATGTGCATGAGTTATATCAAGATACTTATGACAACCTGAAAGCATGGATCAAGACACATAACAGATTTGCTTTCCCTACTATAGGCTCGATAGATCTCCCTCTAAAAGTGGGACTGAAAACATTAACAGTCTCATTCTCCATCATCCCACAATTGAACCAATTTTGTGTGAAGCTAGGCTATCCATGTATTTTCTCCATGAATTTTGTTCCTTCAGTTGTGCATAAATGTCTAAAGTTTCCATTTGGCAATGACATATTTACTGTGCATCATAGCAGATTCCATCTTGCCTTTGCAAAATGGAATTTTCACTAGATTACTTTTGGCCCAAACCTATGGAACATATCAATCCTTATGAAGATTTATTTTTCAAATCATATCAAAATTCAAGGCAAAGAAAATAGCAAAACCATCCTTGATGAGACAATGGTTGAACCAAAAGCACTTCTGAACGTACAAGAACAATCTATAGAACAACATTTGACAATTTCCCATAAGAGACCATGAGATAGTACAAAAAATCCCATTATCCCTCCTAGAGTCAAACAAGTTTACAAAGTCAAAGAGAAATTAGTTGATTAGCCTCTTGTTGTTTCTTCTAGTCCTCCCAAGGAAGAGAAGGAACCTTTGATTGAAAAAATTGTTCTTACACAAAAAAAAAATGACAATAAATTGAAACAAAATCAAAGTGCTAGGGAGTGTAGACATAAACATCATGCTATTGTTTGTAGATTTTAAACTCAAGAATACAACAATAACATAGAAAATCAAAATCCAAACCTACCTGGAGCAATGCATGATGACTCTCAACCCTCACCAAAATATAAAAAAGAACATTGTATGGACAGTGTTATTCGACCTCCTATTCTACTGACTTAGATGATGAAATTGATATTACTCCTATTCTACTAACTTAGATGATGAAATTGATATTAAAAAAATTGATGAACAAGTGCATGATGGGTTGAATACATTATTTTCTTCTTCTACGAGCTTAAATGAAAAATCTCCTAAAAAGAGTGTTGAACTTGGTGTGTGTCCTAGTTTGACACTTGATGTTGTCCATTTGGCTAGTTTCTCACCTTCCATTTATACCAATCAAGATTGGGAGGTGGATGACCTGCTTTAGGTTGATTCGCCTATGCCTTATCAGTCTTTTTCTTTTTCATTTTTCTTTATGTGATTGCATGTGTGTAATGTGACCCCCCATGAAGTTTAGTTTGATGTTCCTCTCTCTTTTGTGCATTGTTCTATAGGTACCTTCATTCTTTATGTTGTAATCATATTTTTCATTTGTCTGGTGTTTTCCTTTTGGGAATGATGTAAGGCATCGATAAATTTATGTCTCTTCCATGTTGACCCAAAATATTTTCCTTTATCTCTTTCACTTGTTTTGTGTTTTCCTTTTGGGGATGACACAAGGCATCGAGACATTTATGTCTCTTCCATGTTGACCCAAAATATTTTCCTTTATCTCTTTCATTTATCTCATGTTTTCCTTTTGGGGATGACACAAGGCATCAAGACATTCATGTTTCTTCCATGTTGATCTAAAAGGTTTTTCTTTGTTTTCACTTTCTTTGTGTCATTCTTCCAATTCTATGTGTATTTGGGGAATGATGAGAGTTCATTAGCTATGACAACATTGTAGCATAGATATACTAACCCCAAATCCATAGATCCCTTATGTATCTATGGGGGAAACCCTTCCTATTTCATGATGCAGCTTGCTTCAGAAACATATGACTTGGCATAAGGTTTTCCAAGGAAAGCTCTCATGTCTTAGGACAAAAACATTTGGCTACTTTAAAGAAATTGCTACAGTAATAGTGTAGCAACCACTTTAAAGTGGGGGCATACAAGGATGACATCTTTTGGAAAATTTCATGGCGTGATTTTCTTTTTTTCTTGTGATGTGTCCTCTTCTTGGTGGTGTCATTGGGTTTGATGTCTTCCAAGAGTGTATGATCTATTTTCATGGCATGATGTGAACAAGGCATGCCATGGGCGACAATTTGACACTTTTGACTTGTCCACTCTTGGAGACATTAAGCAAAATGATCCCTAAGAGGAAGACTGCTACATGAACAAAGAAAAATCCCCTTTAATTTTTTTTTACATGAAATTTAAAGCATTGACAAAAGAATTTTCATTGTGGTGACTTATAAATTTTTTTAGGAGGATAACTTTGGTATGGTATGAGAGGCTAATATGATTCTCTCTCCACAACATTGGGATAACTCACCTAGTGGATAGACCGAGGTTCCACTACCCTAGAGTGAGCATACACATATTTTGGGACAGCTCACCTAGTGGACAGACTAAGGTTCCACTACCCTAGAGTGAGCAACATTTGTTATGGATAAACAACCACCACCTCACATCACATTGAATCGGTTGTGCTTGATCCTTTGTTTTTGTTTATTTTTCTTGGCCTTTGATAGGGTATAATTATGTATCTTTTTTATTTCTGCATACTTAAGTCTCTTGAATGTCTACTTTAGTGTGAGTTTGACATGGGTCATCCTCTCACTAAAGTCGAGGCAAAATGTAGGAATGGAAAAAGTAGCCTTTTCCTTTCTTTATTTGATAATTGATACTAAAGCTAAACTAATGATGTCTTGGAGTGGTGTTGTAATGTGTTTAATACATTCACACTATTATAGGACCTTTATTTAACTAAAACATGCCTTAATTGGTCCTTTGCAAGGGTATTGTAAAGTGTTTTAACACAATTTCACACTTTTCTAGGATATATTTGGCTTAATTAAGCCTAATGGGCCCCTTTCTAAATAAAATATACACAATGTGTACCTTGTTTAAGTGTTTTAAAGTGTTTTAAATCACTTTCACATTTATTTAGGTGGTCTTAATTGATTGTGGTTAATTGGAGTTATTAACCCCCTTATTAGGCCTTAATTTTGACACCTCTTGAAGATCTATCCCGCCAATCATAAATTAAATAAAAAATTGTTTCATTGGGAAAATTTTGGTCCTGATAAGTTGAGCTAGGACCCATTCGCCCTTGATTATGAATGGGTCCTCTCATAATAGGACCTCCCTTTCTCTAGTGATCTGGAATGGGATTTTGGGCTTCTTTCAGTCCCTCAAAGCTTGATCTTGGAAACTTAGCCAGGACCCATTCGCCTTTGGTGGAAAATAGGTCCTCCCTTAATGAGACCCTTATTTTTGAATTTCATTCTAGTAGGAATTTAATTATCTTTCTTTCCATATCTGGTGTCAGCCTTAGTTCTTTGAATTTTGGGGTTAATCTCCTAATTTAGTATAAATAAGGGGTTAATTCACATTGTTTCTCCTAGAAATTTTATGTGACTTCATGAGATCAAAAGCAAGAAAATTATAGAGAATTTCAAAGGTATTCATAAGACATTTCAAGGAAGATTTAAAGAGTTTATTGTAGCAATTCAAAGTCATATCATCATGCCAAGGGTTTAATTCATTCATGTGTGTTGAGCTAAGAAGTTAATGTTGCATTGAGGATCTATTGCAAGCATCATCTTACATCCAAGATCTACATTCTTCATGGTCACTCCATGATAGCTTGTAGATTTAATTCATATTTCATGTTTCATGCTCCATTTCCTTCATTTCATCATTTGGTTTAATTACCTACAAGAGGTTTGACTGAGGAAAACCCCCGTTCACTAAAAAATAAACAAGTTTTCTTGTCCTTGAGTGTGTGATTGCATATTTATAGGTTGAAGATCAAGTTAAGCAAGATTTAGAGTAAAGTTGTCAAAGTTACAAAAGTTGTCATTCAAAGTGCAAGATCTCAGAGAGAGCTCTACAAAACTGAATACAAGCTTCTACAACTTGATAACCAGGATTTCACGAGTGTAGACACCAAGGAACAAGATATTGAAATCATTTTTCTGAAACCCTAAAAGGACCCATTCACCACTGAAGGAAAATGAGTCCTCCATAGCTCAAAAACAACTTTTTGGCTAGGTACACAACTTTTTATGATCTAAAAACATCCCCTATAGTTTCTATAATAGTTAGGTTGCATTTCCAATCATTATTAGCATCTTATTTTACATAGTTTAAGTGATTAAGGGCCATATAAAATTAAGTGTTCCATCACATTGCTCATGCATTTGAGTGGACCCTATTTTCATCCTAATCCTTTTTGTTGCATGACATACTTCCAATACTATTGTCTCTAATATTTTGAAACCATCAATCATACTATTGGAATCTGGATGGTAAGGAAAACCCTTATGATGTTGAATACTAAATTTTTAGAATTTCATTCTAAAATGTGTTAAATAGATGAGGTGGAAGTTTGAACATGCAATTTTATTTGTAGAACATAGTTTTAAGATCTCAATATGGAGGTCCAACCCCCAAGCTTTGAAGTAAGTCTAATGCATAGGATTTTCATAATTTGAATTAAAATGAGCATGTGTTAGAATATAAGTGTGTTATCTAATACATATGCATAATATATAATTTAAAAAGTTGAAATTGCCAAAAGTTAGGGTTATAACTCAAAATAATGCTATAAGTATTATAATGTGTGTTAAGGATTAGTTGCACTTTTAGGAGTACAAATGTGCTTTTTAGAAAATGCATTTTGGCCAATTTTTTTCCTCTTATCTCCATTCAAAATTTTCATTCATGATCTATCTTATTGGATATGACATGTGACATGGACACATTTCATAGATGTTTTTACAATGACACATTATTACAATGATTATTTTTGAGATAACATTTATGTGCCATATGGTTAAAGATACATTTAAATAAACTTTTGGATTAAGTTCATAAGAGATATTTAATGATCATGTTTAATATTATTATGAAATTTAATACTATATTTTACTTATTATATATATTTTTGCAATCCTCACATTATTGTGTAGATGACAAATTGTTATTTTTGATTAAGTGAGGTTGTAGTGTTACCCTATACTAGAGAGACAATTTTATAGTCTTGAAATCTTTAACCTAATATTTATTTACTTATATGTGTTATCATTGCTATACATTTCACCTTATTTGACATTGTCGCTTGCATATATAATGTGCCTTTATTATTACATCTTAGTAGATATGTTACAGGTAAGAGAACAAAGTATTATCTCACTTGTGGGTAAAATATATTTGAGAGAAAAACACACCACCTTCAATCTAAGGTAGGATTGATCTACAGGGGGCTTTGATCTAAGCCCTCTTAGATCAAAATCCTTTCTTATATATAAAATTCATAAAAAAATCCCTCCTTAATGTGATTTTCTTAAAGATGTAAATACATTTGATCTAAAGGGGATTTGATCTAAGCTCCCATTTAGATTGAAGACCCTTACAAGTATCTATGTAGAAATCCTTTCCCTCTAAATCATTGAAGTGATTTAATTCTAGACAAAGCTTACCACATTAGATTATATTTTTAGGGCCAAATATTGTTATCAAAATATGAAATATTATTGGTACAATTATGTAAGTGTAAGAAGTTGGGTCCATTTTTTGGACAAAACTAGAAGTTTTTTTCTTGAAAATCAAAGTTTATCACACTTGGAGAAAATTTGAAGCACTTACCCATCGAATCTTAAGAAAGCTCAATAATAAGAAATTTAGGATTTTGAGTCTAGTTGTCAAATATGTAATTTATTGTAATACCTAGATGATACTGTAGACATCTAAATTTGGACACTTAATTTATCCAAATTCATCCCCTTTCGTCTTATTTTTGTTAATTAAGTAATACTGCTATTATTTAATTAATATCTTTAATTCTGCCAAATCCCTAAGGTATTTAATGAATAATACCTTATCTCTTTAATCCTCCTTCCATAAATTAAATTAAATAAACATTCTATTTATTTAATTCCCTTTATGTCACATCCTCCATCATCTTTATCTAATTCCTTCTTCTAATCCCATCATTAGGATGTGCGCATGCCTAATCCTTGATTAGGATGTGTCACATCCTCCAACTTTTGCAAGTTGGCCTCTAATCTCTCTTAGTCACCTAACCCTCCTCTAATCCTTTATTACTCTTCCCCATGTGATCTTTGACTTGTCACATCAAGTCACATGTGAAATCTAACTCTCTTCTAATCCTCATTAATCAGTCTAATCAAGTACTTGCACAATCCTAATCACTTAATTGAGTCAACCCTATTAAGTGCTTTTCTTTTTTGACAAGGCATCTCACTTCCCTATGTGAATTTTTAATTCACCTTTTAATCCCCCAATGCACCCTTTGGAATTTAAAATTCTTTCCCCTCTCCCCATAAGGATATTTGAGAAATTTTTAATTCCTCACATGTCCTCTCACCCACATGGGACAAGGATATCCTTTATGAGGATATCTTGACCAAATCCCTATGGTCCTTTGAAGTACATCCATGTCATGTACTTCTCTTACACCTCATCTCCACCTCATCTTTCTTAAGCCTCTCCCCATGCCACATGTCAAGATGTGAGGGCTTGTGAGTTCTCAACTCACCTTAGCCCTACATCTTGATATTTGGTGGCTCAATCTTGGCCATCCATTTCCCTAGGAATTCTCAAAATTCCTATAAATACCCCCTCTTTTCTCTCATTTTGGAGAGATCATTTTGCTAGCCAAACTCTTGCAATTTTGTTTTTCAACTTATACTTAGCCATTTTCATGTTTTTATCCACTTGCACTCATCCTCACAACATCATTTAGCTTGCATCTTGTGTCATCCAAGGAGCATACACATCAAAGATCAAAGGGCCAACCAAAGGATCGATTCGACGCAAGGTATAAGGTTCCATTTTGTTGCTTTTCATCTTGTGTTGTTTCCAACTTAGGCTAATCTTGAGGTGTAGGTTGTTTTGGTGTTTGTTTGCACTCTTTTACTTGTTGCTTATTTTCTAACGCTCACATTCGACCTATCACATTCCTGGCACACCCGGTGGGACCCACAAATAGGTCTTTTTCTTTCATATTTGCTATTTTTTGCATTTTTTACAGAGTGGTAGACCTGTCCCTACAGAGTGGCGGACCTGTCCTTATGCAGTGGCAGACCTGTCCTTCTTCTCTTTCTTCCCAGGGCCACCATTTCCACACTGTTTGTCCGATTGACTCCGTTCACAGGCAATTCTTCTTATTTTTCCATGCTCTTTCCAACGATATATAACACTTGATACTTTTGAGAAGTTGGCTAGGGCACCTTTTTTTCTCCGGTGGTGGACCTGTCCTGGAGTGGCGGACCTGTCCTAGTGCAGTGGCGAACCTGTCCTTGTGCTGTGGCGGACCTGTCCTAGTGCAGTGGCAGACCTATCCTTGTGTAGTGGCGGACCTGTACTAGTGTTGTGGCGGACCTGTCCTTGTGCAGTGGCGGACCTGTCCTAGTGCAGTGGTGGACCTATCCTTATGCTGTGGCAGACCTATCCTAATGCAATGGCGGACCTGTCCTAACAGAGTGGCAGACTTGTCCTTGCTGAGTGGCGGACTTGTCCTTCTGAAGGTAAAATTTCAAGTTTTTTCCGATTGTCTTTTGGTAAATTAGGCACATAGTTTAATTAAAGGGGGTCAATAAACCTTGTTTGGCATGCTTGTGGAAGGCTATTTGATGTATCCAATCCCCTTGCACCATTTGGCGATCCTGGGTGACGAGAAATCGTAGCTTTCCAAGTCCTTTGAGTCACCCCTTTTTCACTTTCTTAGTGGGACCTGCTTGGGGATTTCATCACCCCAAGGGACGATTCCAACCACGCATACTGGCAGGGTATATAAAGTGGGGAGAGCGAAAGCTATACCTCAATCCAACCACGTTGTAATTGGTGAAGCGTCGGGATGACGTGAAGAGTTGGTCCGAGCCTTTAGTATCTCGCTAAGGTTCCCAACTCACGCTTGTAATGGGTTGGTGTTCACGGTTTGGGCCTCACGTACCGGGTGTATATCGAGGACTCTTTAGCAACCATGTTCATTCTAGAGTAGAAAACTTTGTTGGCCATACTCGTTTCTACTAAATCTTAGGGTTGTGTTGTCTGAATTGTCTTTCTCGTGCAAAACTAGTGATTATCAGTTTGGCCAAGTCTTTTATGATTGCTATATTTTGGGTCCTTTGCCTTACCCATCCATCAAAACATCAAGCTTAAACTTACCCTTTGGCCGATTTGTCGTATCCTTTGGCGAACTGTCCTTGTGCTATGGTGGACTTATCGTAACTCTATGGCGGGACTTTTGTCACAGTCGCGTGCGGACCTATCCTTGTCGTGGCGGAACTGTCTAGTCGCGGCGTGGGCTTTGTCCTTGTGCGTGCTGACCTAGATGCGTGGCGGACACGATGTCTAGTGCTATGGCCGGACGCATCGCTTGTCTTTGTGGCAGGGCACGTCACTACAGTCTTGACACGTCTAGTCGCGTTAGTGGACCTATCCTTGTGTTGTGGCGGGCTGTCTGGTGTAGTGGCGGGCGTCTGAATGCGTGCTTGACACGTCGCCCCTATGCGTGGGACCTATCCTTGTGTTGTGGTAGACTTTGTCCTCCTGAGTGGCGGTTTGTCCTTCTGATTAGCGGTTGTCATTCTGCTCTTTCTTCTCGGAGCCGCCATTTCCACACTATTTATCCAATTGACTCCATTCAAAGGCAATTCTTCTCATTTTTTTGTGCTCCTTCCGATGATATATACCACTTCATACTTTTGAGAAGTTGGACAGGGCTCCTTTTTCTTCACCATCTACCTCCTCGAGGGGGGTATACCCTACCATTCTCTCCGTTTACTCATTACGGTAAACATTCACTAACACATCCTTTCATCATTACGAATATAAGTTGCAGTCATTTAGCTCATCGTTTACTGGATTCAGGGGAGTAAACTTTCATCCATTTAACATATCGCTTTCATCATTACGGGCTTCCTGGATTTCTATCATTACGATCATCCGTTTTACTTGTTTCGGGGAGTAAGCTCTCATCCATTTAACACATCCTTTCATCATTCAGAACTCTCGTTCTATCATTTCAATCATCAGTTTACTCATTCAGGAAGTAAGCGTTCATCCATTAACACATCCTTTCATCATTAGAACTCTCGTTCTATCATTTGACTCATCGTTTTCGTTAGAATAAGCTTTCATCCATTTAACATATCCTTTCATCATTCGAACTCTGCATTACGTCATTCCGAATCATCTGTTTTCTCTCATCCATTTGGCACATCCTTTCATCATTACGAACTCTCGTTACGTCATTTTTGATCATCCCGGATTTTCGTTTGGGTAAATGTTCATCCATTAACACATCCTTTCATCATTGAACTCTGCGTTCTATCGACACCGATCATCGTTTTACTGGATTCGAGTAAACGTTCATCAATTTAACACATCCTTTCATCATTACGAACTCTCGCTTCTATCATTCCGATCATCCGTTTACTCGTTCTGAGTAAACATTCATACATTTCACACATCCTTTCATCATTTGGAACTCTGGTTCTAGCATTCTGATCATCCGTTTACTCATTCTGAGTAAACATTCATACATTTCACAGTCCCTTTCATCATTTTGAACCCTCGTTCTATCGTTCTGATCATTCATTTACTCGTTCTGAGTAATCGTTCATCCGTCTCGATCAACCGTTTGCTCATTTTGTGTATTTGTTCATCCATTTCTATCATCCATTTCTCCACTCAAATCATCGTTTTCCCCACCCAAATCCCCTGAACTTCGTCTCAAGTTATTATCCAAATTGACCGAAGTGTCTGATTTGATCGTCATCATTAACATCCTCTTAAGATTGTCACCCATCCTAAGTTAATCATCATCGTCGGCCCAATCAATCCATTTTCAATCCCAAAGTGGATTCGGTGCCACAATCATCCATGTATCCTTTAATCTGATCAATCAGTATCCTAAGTCATCTAAGATAATCTTTGAATGGGATTTGTAGTCTCTTTCATCATCCATCAGTTGATCTTATCAATCAATCATCGATCGATCTTATCCAATCCAATCCAATCCAATCCAATCCAATCCAATCCCTATCCAATCACCTTTGACCCAATTAATCTACTTCCATCTCGAAGCAGATTCAGTGTTGTAATCATCCTTTGATAATCCAATCCAATCATCATCCAATCATCCTAATCTGAGCTTTAATCCAATCCCGATCTGAGCTTTCCCTAAATCCCGATTTAAGCTTTAGTCCATTTCCATCCATAATCTTTCATCCATCCTCGTTATCCTTTCATCATCATGAATTATTATCCTCCATCAATAGTGGTCAAGGGAAACCCTAATTAGGCCAACGATGATAATGAAAGTCTTGTTGATCAAGAGGTATACGACATAGATCCCCTTGACACTATCATTGCTAGTAAGCTTTCTCCACCCACATTCCAAAATCCAATCACCCCATTAAGTTATCCCATCATGTCTTCATCTATGCCTAATCACACTCCTTATGCTACCTTTGACAAGGGATGTCCATCATATCCATCATATCCTTCATCTACATCATCCCCTTATCCTAGTTTTCCATCACAATAGCCCTATCTTAATCCCCCATCCACATCCTCTTATCTCAATCCTTCATCCACATGTACCCACTACCCTAATCTTCCATACCAATCGGCTCAACCAAATCCTACATTCACACCTTCCTATCCTAGTCAAACATACCCATCAACTTACCCTAATCCAACATCTGCATCTCCCTATATTAATCCAACACCTGCATCTTCACATCCTAATCCACCATTCCAATACCTTTATTACAACACGCCACCCATATCTTCTACCAACGATCCACCGTCCATGTCATCCTATCCTAACTCCCCATGCCCATATCCTTATCTTAATCCTCCATCTAGTCCTAATCTTCCATCTAATCCTAGTCCACTAATCCATAAACCTTCATCCACTCCCGCCTCGCCATCTTAGCCTAGCGTATTCAAGTTTCTCCAAGGACTTATAACAAAGAAGACATCTCCCACTCCACACATTGCAATCATGGAACCATGCCATCCCAACCCATCATCCATGGTCATTAGTGACAAGACCCTTCTCCATCTACCACCTATCATTGATAATACCATCACATCCTCTGAATCCACTGAGTCCCCATCTCCTACCATCACATTCTCTGAATCCACTGAGTCCCCATCTCCTACCATCACATTCTCTGAATCCACTGAGTCCCCATCTCCTACCATCACATCCTCTAAATCTATTGAGTACCCATCTCCTACCATCACATCTACCAATTCCATTGAACACCCACCCCCTACTTCGAGAGCCGTCGAACCTATCGACGACACCCAAATCCAATCCACTTCTTCCACTCCTAGTATCCATTCCTAGGAATATTTTGAATCCTCCATCCTTCCATCTTCCCCACTTGAAGAGTCCCCCCATGACTCCATTATCATGCCTTCCACACAAGATGAGTCATGTCAAGAGTCTAATCCAAAGCATGCTATCATATCCCCTCCTCCAGATCAAGGTCCTACCATCCCATCTAGTCTACCACAAGATCACAATCCCCCATCCATTCCATCCCATGATCCTCTTGACATTCAATATTCTACCACTCCATCTCCGTCTACTACCACAAAATCAGATCCTATCATACCCCCTACTCCCTCTTTGGATACCACCCATCCAAATGCTACTATCCCATCATCCCCTTCTCAAGATCCCCCATCATCGCCTAAAAATACTCTCCCCACACTGCTTGCATATCCCCTTGGTACTCTCACATTCTTCCATGGTAGCCTCCTTGCAGAAGAAAAACATAGTGTATATACCACCCATCATCCCCCACCTAATAATGGACTCGCATCATGTTTTCAGAATAACAAAAGTCCTATCATGGATCGAATGCTCAAGAACATGAACTATCAAGGAAAAGGTCTAGGCAATCACGAGCAAGGTATTTTAGAGCCCATCCAAGTCAAAGAACAAATCTGCACGCAAGGTCTTGGATCTATTCCCCAAGACTCACAATCTAAACACGTTGGTACAACCTCTAGAAGTCCTCAACGAGCCTTTTCCAAAAGAAATGTTGGCTCTTCCCGTTGCTCCACCAAATGATATGCTGCCATCCTTCCTCCTCTATCGTATCACCTCAAAACAACCGTCCATATTCCTCCTTCATCCGCTCCATCCATTTTGGGTCCTTACATCCCTCCATCCACCATCTCTCATCCTTCATCTACTCTATCCATCTTGGGTCCGTATATCCCAATATCACCTCCTCCATCTCATCCTTTTGCCCATCCAACACCTATACATGTCATCCATCATAAACATCCCTCTCGCATATCCCATAATCAGGATCAACAAAGGCACATACCTAAACATCTCCCATCTACACGTAATCCCCATACTCCTACCTCCATTGCTCCACATCATCCATCTTCTCACACCCATCCCATTGCTAGTATGAGCACTTTGGATGCCAGAGGAAAAATGCATCAATCTAAACACCCACATGAATCTAAAGCTTCCCATGTCCCCTCTAAAAGACATGGTAAAGAAAAGAAAAACAAAATCCAAAATCAAAATCAAATCTATAGCTCGCAAAGAGCCACCAAAGAAAAAATCAAAACCATGTGGATCCCAAAGAAAAAAGATGCAATGCCATCAAATGAAAAATCTGTAAGAACATCCAAAGTTGCTAATCCAAAAGCTAACCATACCCACCTTTCATCTCCTAAGTCTATTTTTGGGTCCCTATGTCCCGAACTTCACTATCCCATCTCCTCCATTATCCCCACATTCTCCATCCATCAATCCTCTTATCTTTTCACATCCAAAACCAAAAAATCAACAAAATCAAAAAATAAAATAGTAAAGAGAAATAATCCGTCCAATGGTGAAAACTTGGCAACCAAGTGCCTTGGATAAGTACCATGATGAAAACCTAGCAAACATGCATCATGTGTAAATCCCTATCTGCACTTGGGGGCAGCTTCTTGATATGCATTCCCTCCATCCGCTATGCTTCCTGCTATGCTTTCGGCTATGCACCCATCTCCATCCTATACGTCACCTTCATTCATCCCCTCCATCCACCCTATCGAGCTTGCACATCCTGTTTGGCATATCTCATTTATCCCAATCCTTCCATCCTCCTTGTGATCTTGATAACAATGGGGCAAACATATAAACATGCTTTGGGCACCTCTTAGCATACACCTCCCTCATCTGCACATTATCCCAACTATCATTCGCCCTCAATCTCCCTTCCTTATGATCAAAGACGTCTCCTTATTCATCCTTTATTTTCCTATCCTTCTCTATTGCATCCTTCATGCCTCCTCACACATGACATATCTAGAGTGGGGGCATCTATCTTCCTTTGTAATATAGTCCTTGGAGACATCATCCATTCCATCATAGCATCGCTTCCATCTCCCCATCCTTATCTTCTAATCGCTCCCCACAATCCTTTTAACCTCCCTATCCTTATCCCCCTACCCATCCATCATAACATCCCTTCCCTCTCCCCATCATTATCTTCCTGTCCATTTATCTCTATCCACATCACATCTCTTAATCCCTTGTCATTGGCTACTCCCCATACAATCCAACATCATCTATCTTATCACTTCATCATTCATCTATATGGCATGTCATCCGCCCACTTCATCTTTGATGATTTGGATAACTATCCCATCCCTGAGCTTTGTATAGTCACTATCATCCTATCTAATCCAATAAGTCTATCTTATCGCCATCACTTCTACTTCTGTTGCACATCTTTTCCATCATATCATCCTCCCAATTCATCTTTTGATTATTTGGATAACTATCCCATCCCTGGGCTTCGTCACCATCCTCCGATCTAATCCAACAGGTCTATCTTGTCCCATCGTGTCGGCCCAATCATTTTATCCCCTTATCTAGGGTTATCCCATCATCTTTCATCCATCAAAATCTCCATCATGGTCTTTCATCAGCCTTTTGTCGAACTACGTCGCCCCTTCTCTTTCACGTAGGCAAGGTAGATCATTTGATCTACCCTCGGGGTTCCATCATCGATCTTCATTATCCACTTTGTCCCTTTATCGCCTATAATCAATCTTTCTACTTTGTCCATCTTATCCTTTATCATCTATCATCAATCTTCTTATCTTATTCCTATTTGTCTGTCCCGTCTTTATCATCCATCGAGGTCTCCTATCTTGTGTCATGTCTCTCGTGTTGCGTCGTCAAGCTATGCCCCTTATCTAGTTGGATCTTAACAAATGAGATTCACTTGTATCATCAAATCCAATCAGTTCTGAATATCCTGTGTCATATCAATCTTTTAATTTAGTATCCATCATTGGTCTCAATAGAATGCATCCTTCCTAACAGACCTCATCAATCCCATCCCTCCCCTTAATTGATCCTATGGCAAAGGATGTTTAAATTTCATTGTGATCTTTTGATGCTTTTGGATTTTGTTTATCATTTGAGCTCCCTATCATCACTTGTCATGGTCGCCTTGATCCATCATATCATGGTGTGCTTTGACTAGTCAACATAGGGGCTTATCTTGATCTTTTCTTTGTTGATGTCTTCTTGGTTGTCCCACATAGTACCCACCAAGATCCCTAAGGTATTGTGTTACGCTAGGGCATCCTTGTGTGCTTGTGGTTATGTCCCAACACTGCCCTCACTCCATGGTCACCATGACTGGGTGTTGATAGCCTTCTTGTTTAAACAGGTTTGTTTTATGTATTAGACACTAATCTCGCCTTGGTTCTCTGCTACCTTGCATCTTGTGTCTTATGCTATAGCAAAATCAATGCTTCGGACGATGAAAATTGCATTTGATTTCATTTCTTCATCCCTCTCGCCTATCAACAAAATCCCCCCATCCATTCATCCTCATCACTCTCCTCCCAATCCCTCATCACATTGTGCATCATCTTCTTCAACTCCCCTTTAATCATCTCATCCATTTCGAGAGCTCCAATTGTTCTCTTGAACCTCAAGATGTCCCTCTCAAGGGGCATCCTTCATCCCTAATCATATTTCCCCCATCATGTCTCCTTCCTAGTCACTCTTGAATGACTAGGCATCTTTCCACCCAACCATCTTCAATTCTATGTTTAATGCTTCCTTTGAAATGATGCTACTGCACACCATCCTCAAAGAGGGGCAAAATATTACACATCTACCTGACACCCCACCTATCCAAATCACTTTCATCTTATTTTCGTTAATTAAGTAATACTGCTATTATTTAATTAATATCTTTAATTCTGCCAAATCCCTAAGGTATTTAATGAATAATACCTTATCTCTTTAATCCTCCTTCCATAAATTAACTTAAATAAATATTCTATTTATTTAATTCTCTTTATGTCACATCCTCCATCGTCTTTATCTAATTCCTTCTTCTAATCCCATCATTAGGATGTGCACATGCCTAATCCTTGATTAGGATGTGTCACATCCTCCAACTTTTACAAGTTGGCCTCTAATCTCTCTTAGTCACCTAACCCTCCTCTAATCCTTCATTACTCTTCCCCATGTGATCTTTGACTTGTCACATCAAGTCACATGTGAAATCCAACTCTCTTCTAATCCTCATTAATCAGTCTAATCAAGTACTTGCACAATCCTAATCACTTAATTGAGTCAACCCTATTAAGTGCTTTTATTTTTTGACAAGGAATCTCACTTCCCTATGTGAATTTTTAATTCACCTTTTAATCCCCCAATGGACCCTTTGGAATTTAAAATTCTTTCCCCTCTCCCCATAAGGATATTTGAGAAATTTTTAATTCCTCACATGTCCTCTCACCCACATGGGAAAAGGACATCCTTTATGAGGATATCTTGACCAAATCTCTATGGTCCTTTGAAGTACATCCATGTCATGTACTTCTCTTACACCTCATCTCCACCTCATCTTTCTTAAGCCTCTCCCCATGCCACATGTCAAGATGTGAGGGCTTGTGAATTCTCAACTCACCTTAGCCCTACATCTTGATATTTGGTGGCTCAATCTTGGCCATCCATTTCCCTAGAGATTTCCAAAATCTCTATAAATACCCCCTCTTTTCTCTCATTTGGGAGAGATCATTTTGCTAGCCAAACTCTTGCAATTTTGTTTCTCAACTTATACTTAGCCATTTTCATGTTTTTATCCACTTGCACTCATCCTCACAACGTCATTTAGCTTGCATCTTGTGTCATCCAAGGAGCATACACATCAAAGTTTGAAGGGCCAACCAAAGGATCAATTCGAAGCAAGGTATAAGGTTCCATTTTGTTGCTTTTCATCTTGTGTTGTTTCCAACTTAGGCTAATCTTGAGGTGTAGGTTGTTTTGGTGTTTGTTTGCACTCTTTTACTTACTGCTTGTTTTCTAACGCTCACATTTGACCTATCACAGATACAAACTAAATTTGTATCGGGTGTACAAAATCACTTTAAGTCACTTTTTTAGGGCCAAAACATGCACATGCACAACCACCATAATTTGACCTAAATAAAATATATTTTTTAATTCCTTTTGAAGAAAGATGCATATTATAGTTAAGTTTTATGTGGATACTTTTTTATAATTTTTTTTAGATGTTTTTAATTAAGTTTTTTATTGGCCCTAATTGATATTCTTAAAAACCCCTCATGTATAACCAACATAATTTGAGCTAAACTGGTCATAAATTTTTTCATAATTATGTAAAGACTGATGTTTAGATTGCCTTCAGGGCATAGACCGGTTGGTCAAGCCATTGAAAGACATGGATGATCAATGTAGGTTCAAGCCTTGACTCGCCAAACCACACACATTGTGGGGTAGGTGTTGGGAAATCATGTGGTTCAAAGGTGGACTAGTTTGGTATGGTATCAAAAACTTAAGAGAATCTCAACTAGTCGTGGGAACACCACCTTTGAGATATCAAAAAAAATAATGATGTCTAGATTGATGACATAATTTAAAAAAAACTATAAGAATTAAAAGTTATTAAAAGAATATTAATACTTGAATTTTTATGTTTATGAAACACTTTCTTCATAAATTAATTAATAAATAGAAAAAAATGTCTAATCATTAAAAAAATATATATTTGGAAACTAGACATCACCATCTATAATGGGTTTTAATTTTGTTAAAAACTATTGAAAAAATGTTGTCAACCATATAATTGATAAGGTCAAATTTTCTCTTGTTTTATTCATGGCATTGTACTTGTAGGTCCAAGGTTGAGGGTTGGGTTTCCAAGCCTAAAACAAAAGAAATTCTACATGTTTCAAAATCAAAACTTTATGAAATGTGTACTTGCTCCAAAACACATACCCATTCTAAAAATGAGTTAGAATATGATATAAAATGAAATGAGTACCTATTTTAAAAATCAAAATGAGTGAAAAATTAGGTTCACGAGCCAAATTCTAAACAATTACTCATTTTTTTATAAAATAGGTGCCATTCCTATTATGTTTTTTCAATTCTGACACTTCCAGTAAAAGTGGGACCAATAGCTTGTACTTACACTACACAATGCTTGCAATATTTCTAGATGCTATTAATTTTACTATAATTATTCTATTTTCTAATTAATATATGTTCTTTAGAAAAAATAATTACCTCTATTTGACACACTAGAAAAAAATACAAATGATGAAACAATAAAAAAAATGTGACTCTTTATATTGATGTTCTTATGTCAATGATCATTTTATAAGATATACAGACAGTGACTAATGTGTTATGGGAAAATTACATATTTAAATTGTAAATTTAATAATAATAAAAATTCAATAATCCCCATATATTAATGTCAATAATCCATGTTGAATAAATGATAAAAATATTTTATTTGTATTTATTTTTTGTTTGTTTCTAATTGTGGAGAGTAACACCAAAGAAAGATGCAACTTCTATGTGTAGTATGTAGAAAGATATTGATGCATGTGAAGTATGAATTTGCATGTAAAAAAAAATCAATAGAGGTATGGAAGTCTTTAAGATTTTGTTTTTCATTCCACACATGATTAATGTTCTTAAAAAATATTAAAGTACTAAAGTATTTTTTAGTACAACACTTTATAAGCTTATCATTTTAAGTGGGCTCTTCCTTAAAGAAATTAGTCATCCATTATGGATATAGGAATAAAAGTGCTTATGGATCTAACCTATCATGGATCTAACCTATCATCATGTGAAATTTAATTATAAATTCTTGGCTATTGGTCATATGGTGGGAATGTAAGGCTTTAATTGAAAGATCTTGTAATCATAATTGGGGGTTATTTTTTTTTGAAATAGTATTTTGTTCATCAAGAGTTTTAAAGCCTCTATTTTTTAAAATTAATTCTTGTATGGTCATATGGTAGGAATGTAACTTTTAATTGAAAGATCTTGTAATCATAATTGGGGTTTTTTTTTTTTGAAATAGTATTTTGTTTATCAAAAGAGTTTTTAAAATGGTTTTTAAATTTTATTTTTTAATCCTTATGTAATGGTAAAAAAAAGAGTTTCAATGTATCCTAATTGATTTTGTAATGTAGTTATGGCGAGCTATGTCTGTGTTACAAACATGTGATTTAGATGATGTATTTTGGTTTTGAGGACATGGACTATGTTATAATGAGATGATATAGATTATGTTTCAATAGAATTTTGTGAAATAATATAGTTGGTTGTGACAAATTATCTCATATATTAAAGATGGTGACCATGATGCCATTTTAAGCTCCTACATGCATAGTTAGATTTTTGGTATGACATTATTGTGCCTACACATATTTTATGGAGATGTTGACCCTCTTTTATGGGAAGCTTTTTGTAAGCATGTAATGTGAATTTTGGCTAACATTTAGCCATGTGTGAAATTTTATTCTAAGATGTAAATCATGGTGCAATGAGGAGTTATTGATTCATAAGTGATCATGTAGTGATATTTTGGTTATGATTTATGTGATTTGTTTTTAATATTGAGGAAATTTGTTGTGCTACCTTGGAGGCCTTTGGATCTATAAAAGGAATAATTCTTTCTATTTCTATTAGTTTGAGTTTTTTGGAGTTGGCGATGTGGATTATTTTCCATGATTATCTCTTGTATCTTACAATGTAGTAGTTGGATATTTTTGGCATGAGATTATTATTTATGTATCTATTAATTCCGAATAGATGGATCTCTAGGTAGTTGAATATATTCTTGGAGATGGGAAGTGTAATTCATTCAATAGTTATGTTCATGGAAGGTTTCTTGATTCTATTTACTTGGACACTGTAGTTTAATTTGTTGAGCTTTTTCCCGCTTTTAACAACGCTTTGGACCAAGAGAAATAACCTCTAGAATATATGAGATATTATTGGAAATGTATTTGTAAACTTAACAAATTATAATTTTAATATTATTATATATTAGTGATGGACCTTATAGTGTAACACATGATTTTTAAATTTGGTTGAAAATCTTCAAAATATATATAAAAGTCTATATTCAAGTACTACATGGTTTAGCAAGTCACTACAAAAATATTATCTCAATTCAAATTTTATGTAAATAACATAACCACAATAAGCTCAAATTTTATTTATCCTCTCTTCAAAAATTGTATAGACTCTAATTCATGGGACAATTTTGAACTTATGTTTAAAATCATTTTTAGATTTCTTCCTATCAGCCATTATTATTACGTGGGTGTGATTCATATTCTTCAACAATATAGATAACTATATTAGAATGGGTAGATAAAAAAATTCCAAAAAAGGAAATGAATAGTGAGTGGTATTTTTAACAATAGCTTTATAAACATTTTATGATGGTATATAACCCCATAATGATTTATGTGGAGTTATACAAACAAATATACACTTACTTGGGGTCATATTTTGAGCACATAATAGTAGCTAGAAGGTCACATGGGTAAATATATACAAAGGGGTGGATTAATCCCTTGTTTGGTGACATCAAGATGTTTTATTTATCACATCCATTTCCAATTATTCGGTTGTGATAATTAGATTTGTGGTCATTTACCATTGATAGTAATTGTCTTATTTTTCTATGTAAGACACATGTGTGGGTTCTATTCCATGAGTAGTAGGTGTCACCATTCCATCCAAAATTACTTTTTCCTTAGCTAATTACTAAAACTTGTAATGGTTATTTATCTTTTATAGCTAGGGTGAAATATAATAAAGGTTATAAAATTCAATAGAAGAGGGTTTAACTCATTATATACACTTATTATTTGTTTGAAGATAACTAAGGTGTATAGGGTTTTTAAGAAATGCATGAGTAGAGTAGAAGAAAAATATTTAATAAATTTTGAACAACTATTAAATAACCATTCCATTGATGTAAACTTTATGTATTAGCACTATATTTAGTAATGGGATGCTTCAAATTAAGCATTATTTATAATTTATTTATTTTGATTATTTTTGGCCAAAAAGGTTAGTCATATCAATTATTTTTTAGCATGTGTAATATTTTTTTGTTTAATGTTTTTTTATTCTCAAATACTTTTTCACTATTGCACATTGATATACTATTATTTTAGTATTTTATGTGAGTTAAAAGTATAGAGCTAAGGAAAAATATTTGTTTATAGTCTCCAGGGTTATAAACCTAGAAATTAAAAATCAAGTGGTATCAGAGCTACAATAATTTGGTATTTGAATATGGTTGTGGAATTTTTATGCCATCTATGAGATCATGTATATGAGATCATGTATAGATGGTTATGTAGTTTCATTGGAATCTTGAGATAAGAACAAGGTAAAAAATAGATATAAAAGTTATGGATAGAAAAGAAAGGGGTGGTAAATAACATTTTAGAAAATTAAAGGAAGTTTCAAGAATATCCAATACTATAGGGAGGAAAGAATATATTAAAAACTTCATGTGAAAATTAGTTTATAATTTTAAAATTCTTAAGATTGAAGTGGAATAAATAGAATAAGAAAATATTAAATTAAATTAGGAAGAGACATCTACTCGAAGCATTTTTGGGTTGAAGTAAAGATTAATGAGAGTCATATTATATGGAAAGATAATCATCGATAAGTTGGACCAATCGATGTAAATAATGTAGGTGTATTTAATCCTTCCTAATATTAGTATTCCTTAATAAAATTTATTTTCTAGGCTAAAATTAGTAAGACATACTCTCACATGCTATGAGAACTATTCTTTATCCCTTGAATGTAGAAATATATGTTTCTTGTTTTTAGGAGT
>VDFB02090954.1:0-15191 GCA_007258455.2 Sequoia sempervirens
TGGAACTACATGGAGATGTAGACTGGCAACAATTATTAAGTGACTATATTGATATACCTTGTTATCGGGTTGATAGTCAACAAAATGAATCCCATGCTGAACAAATTTGACTTGCTTTAGATATGTCCCTTGTACTACAACAGAACTTGCATGGTAAACATGAACCTAAAGGTAAGACATATGAATGTGTGTGCAATATTTTCGTGCACAAGGTTTGTACAATATATATTTAATGTTTATAATGTAATAATGTGCACATGTGAATACAATGTACATATATAAAATTTTTAAATTCAAACTCACTGTGGAAATAACATTCCATCACTTGTTTTAGGTTCCGGTTAGCTTATTCCTCTCTTCTGTGCAAAGCAATAAATAATAGCTAACACCTTCAATGTTTTTAGGCTCTGCTATGACTGCAAAAACATCTCCTATACACCAAATTTACACAAAAAAATCTAAAAAAATTAGAAATTTGTCTCTAAAGATCGTTAACTAGATATATATAATAAAACTTAAATTAAAAACTTACACATGTACCTTTTCTAACCAATCCTAAAATATGGTCATAATCAATTGAAATCAAGGGAATGTCTTCAAATCTTTCTTCCTCATCTTCATCATATGTTTCTGAAACAAGTAGTGGCACTGTATCCCATTTACCAACATATCCAAGTTCTTGATTATTGCATGCATAATCAGAGTTTCCCTCAATGCACTCAGTGCAAAAACAAGATTAATCCCTTGTGTCTAATATCCATCCATGGTGACTATCTGAACTCCTAACACAATGCAAAGATCTTGTTTTTCTACCCTCTTGCATCCATGCATCGATCTTCTATCCACGCCTAGATACATATGTGCAACAAAAAACTTATGTGAACAAATATGTATATATATTTTAAATTTAAATAAATTCAAATTTTTGATTTAATGTACAATTTATACATACCTGATATCTCCCAAAACACTCTATGTGGAATGTGTCGGTTTGTTCTTGAAGATGTGCCGACCACATTTGATGCAAAGTGTTTCTTGCACCATTCAACAACATCATGTGCATTGTCTAGATGATCTTCTGGATAACTCATTTGATTCTTTCTTAAAGCTCGTTTGATGCAAGCTCTTGCTCCATCATGCTCACCCTTTCCATGCCCACTCTAAAAAAAACTCCAAACATGTGGTATTTTGTAGATTTTATGATATCTACAAAGTGCATAGAATGGTCGTGAAGATTTGAATTGTGCTGCACATCCATCTGACCATACAAAATTATTTTCAAATTTGACACCCCTACTTCTCAAATTCTCAAAAAGTATTGTAAAACAATGTTGGACAAAAAGTGTGTCATGCTCTTTATCATCACTAATATAAAAGTGATATTCCTTTTTAATGGCTCGTTCTTCATCTGTACTCTCAACACCATCCAATTCTGATTGTGCATGTCGATAACACACATGAACCATAATAGTGATCTGCTTTGAAAAGTAATACTCTGATTGAATCTCCTTTTGATGTACAAAGGAGTAATTTTATTCAAATTCAACTACTGATAGAATTGTTCCATGTGGGAAAGTATCTCTCAATGTTTGGAATTGTTGTTCTTTCCACTTAGCAAAATGAATGATGTATGTATGGTCCGTTATCAAATTTGAAAATCTTCCATAAATTTTTCAATGGGAATCTCCTCTTCTACATAGTTCAACCTTGTGGATTCATTCCCAAAATTTGTTTGCAACTTTACATACTTGTACATGTGTGAGTAAAATATGTGAATAACTAATAAACCACACTTGATCAATGAAAACATTACATCAAAGAGAATCCAAAATAACTTGATCTATGAGAAATTGAAACAAATAAACTCTCTAAAATAATACTTACCTCTTGCAATTTACTGTCTTTGTTAGTGCATTATCCTCAATTACTAAGAGGAAATTTAGCCAAATTTCCACATGTCTCTAAAAATTCCTTTTAGTACATTTATTTGAGTCCATTTTCATGATCACATAATATAGACTTTATGAACAAACTCGCCTGTTTAGGAGGTGCATTTGAAACCCACATCTTTCTTCTCTCATCTTTCGAAACACCTGATAGTAGAGATCAAATTCAATATGATAGCGATGTAACAACAAGTTTCAAAAAACTTGTTTATCTTCACATAATATGGCTTTAACCTTTGAAACATTGTTTTCCCAATCTTTATATGAGGATATGCATTACAAAAGTTCATATACATCTCAAATTATGTTATGTCTAGCCAATGTTTGATATGATTTTCATAAATACTAGGTCCAATCTTGTATCTCATAACATCTCTAGTATTTGATGATGGACGAGTCTGATCATGCCAAAAACCTGAGACCAAGTTCCTAACAACATCTTCAATCCTGTCAGAACAGGGAGCTCTACACATAATTGCCCAATTTCCTTCTAAACTCTCATCCAAAAACTTTCTCTTTTTCTCATATTTTATCAATGTGAAGATACCACTATAGCCAATTTTTGATTTGAAAGTCATGACATTTTTCTTTTCTTGCTATATCTTGATGTATGTAGATGTCAACATCACCCTTCTTGTTGTGGCCTTATCCATGATTCGAGATCTTTTGATAGGTCTAACCATTTTTAACATTTTGAACAATATCCTTTTGTAATCCCATGTGTTTCTTCTTATTTGATGATGAATGGACGCAACAATTGTAATGACTCTTTGGGCTCATCACAAAGAAGTAAACGTGATAACAATTGGGTTTTTTCAAGTGTATCAAGATGATTGAAATGATGATTGATCATTCCATTTACAGATTTAGTCATTGACCTCTTTCTCTTATTATAAGGCTGGTTGGCATAATATTTGAGTTTCTCCATATCCATTTCAAGTAAATGATCTAAATTTCTATGAGAATTTTGTTTACCCACCTTCTCAACTAGTTTTATATGCTCATCCATACCTGGAGTACGGGGAAGTGATCCCGACTCCTCTCCAACATGCATTGTTTCAACTTGTGCCTCCTCCCTATCTTCAAGGACCATGCATTTGAGGTTAATTGATCCAATGTCTACATTTGGCTCGACTTGAGCATGAAAACTTCCTACTTGTTGAGCCTTCCTACACATGTGTCTGAAATATTTTGCAAAACAAAAGTGAGAGATGATGTTAAATATAAGTGAATTTTATGTATGCAAGCAAACAAACTGATAAAACATGATGAGCTATAAGTGAGAGAAGTTTGTGCTAGTTTTATATGCTCATCCATACCAGTAGAAGGAAGTGATATTGACCCCTCTCCAACAAGCATTGTTTGAACTTGGGTATCCTCCCTAACTTCAGGTCCATCTGTTTGTTAGCAGTTAGTTTGATCCAATATCTAGATTTGGCTTTCGGCCTGCTTGAGGAATCCCTAGAGCATAAAACATAAAAATAATTTGAGAACATTGAAGTGATGAAAATAAAATATGAAAGACACAAAACACTGTAAATATTGAAACAAAAAGAATTGGCTTAAGGAATTGGAGTCAAGCATCATATAAACATTCCAACTTGAATGACCAAGATGACTTGAGGATATTTATAAGTATTTATAGTCATTTATATGCAATGATGGTTAGAAACCTTCAAGGTAAGAGTACTAAACACACACTTGAGAGTGAGAGAGAGAAGAAACAAGCATGCACCTTGTTTCTTTCTATGATAATTTTCCAAGTTTTGATCATGCCTCTTTTGTTCTTCTTCTTTTGACAATTTTCGTTGAGATGCATTTTTTCTTTTTCTTTGTTGTCCCATTTTCTTCTTCAACTTAAAGATGACTCTAAACAAGTCCTCTACCAACTTAGCTAAATTATCCCCCAAATTTTTCCTTGATTGATAAAAATGAAAAGTTGTCCAGCTCCAATATTTGCCTCCTTGATAAATGTGTGAAAACTTCTCCAAAATCTGCGCTCCAAGTGAATCAAAATTATTCAAGTGTACATGGAATAACTAGATCCTCTAGTTTAAATGAATCAAGTAGTAAACAAACAAGTTATTTCATTGTGGAGTTTCTTGTTATTTAATTCATAGGTATGCACAACATATGTAGTAATTTTAGAATTTTGGTAAAGTGTCAAAAAATGTATAAATATTAGAGGTATAATTTGAATTGAATTTTCTTAATTATATTTGAATTGAATTTCAAGTTAGTTGTTGAAAATGTATAATAGAGACCGTATAATTTGAATTAAATTTTCTTAATTAAACATTGGAATTGAATTTCAAGTTACTTGTAAGCCGATATAATAACTTCGATATAATTTGAATTGAATTTCAAGTTACTTGTCCAAGGTGTATCTTGTTCTCAACTCAATGGTTCATGTTGCTTAAGTCATTTTTTAAAATGTTTATTGTGATCAACATGAATGAACTTAATTATAAAATGGCATTGATTTCCCTAAATTCTACTAGAGATCAAATGTATATTGAATATAAGGAAATGTAAGTTGTAAGAGGTCATAAAAAAAGAAAACATGTATGTATATTGAATATTTAAAGCAAATGCATACATATATTATGTGTAAACATGTTTAAACCATAAACAAACACATGTACATATATGTAAAGGGATTCAATACATATAAACATAACACATATTATAAGCAAAGAGGCAAATGTATGTATATATCATATAAGAAAATATATGTACATATATCATAAAAGCAAAATGTAAATTAAAGATCATCTAATGTAGAATACTAAAGATCAAAAAACAAGCAAATGTATGTATATCATATAAAGCGAGTGTAGAGATCATCAAATATCAGAATACTATTTTAAAGATCATCATATATAGTAAATACACATGTGATAAAGATCATAAAATCTAGAATGCATGGCCTAATAAGAATGTCTACTCCTAGGCGACCCCGGCCCATCTGAATAAGGAAGCAGTCCTGCTCACGATGGATGTGTTGAGACCTACAAATAAAATTATTGTACAAGATGTGTTAAATACATATAATTTTTATTAAGTAAATTTTATGAAAGTTATTTTTAAATGAACTTGTATTTTTAAATATCAATTTACAACTTGTATTTATCTATGCATACATAAATATATATTTTATGAAAACTCACATGTCCACTGATAGCAGATTCATCCACAGAGTCACATCGATCATGCACACGATTTGGACCAAGGCTAGAAGTGATATGAGGTATGTCCACCTATAACAATATATATACACACATATATATCAACTTAAATGAATATCTAGTTAAAAAGAAATTTAAAAAATAATGAAAAAAGAATTGAAACATGCACATGCACACATACATGCACATCATCTGATATCGGATGACCTAAGTCCTCTGAAACATTCACCTCCACCATATGGACCAAACGATCAAGTGACGAATCAATATTTGCATCCATCTGATCTATCCCATGTTGTGCCAGAAATGATGAATGTAGAGGACTATGAAGGTGAGATGGCACCGGTGATGATGAACCAGAACCAATCAACATATTAGTAAAACCCATAGTTTGTGCAGCTACCGTATGAACTGTAGGTGGATTCTGATGCGAACTAGTGCTTGGCTGAGAGTGATGGGATCCTAGAACTAATGACCTCTATGCACTGAAACATTCTAACATGCTCTATACCGATCCCATTGTTTGATGCAATGTGGGCATATGCCTCCAACAGGTCCTCAGCCAAACAATGTAGAGTCATGCGTGCCATATCTCCTGTAAGTGCATCAAGCTGTGTAGGAGTAGGGATGCCAGTCATTGTAAAAGGATCCATGGATGTCCACTGTGCTGAAAATGGTGTGGATCGGGAATGTCTATATATCAAATACTAACCTACACGATCATCAGATATCCTAGTGGTGGCAGCCGCAATGTCACCTACAGTGTCAATTGCTTCCTTTTGGGAAGCAACAACAACCTCATCTGTTATGGGGGCTAGAGTTGGGGTGAGAGCAGGAGACCTATCACCAACTAATACCCTAAACATTGGGGGTGGTCTATCTACTCGATGATAGGTGGGCCTATCAACAATCCTACCACACCCCTGACCAACATATGGTGGAATTTCTAGGTAGTTAACTTTGAGGCCCAAATGGACCTCAGCATACAATTGCTAAACAAAATACAATGGAATCTGGTCATTGTTTGGGTATATACCATGTGCTGCTAGAAATTGTGGGTAGATCAATGAGGCCATAGCATGATCAACACATCTGGTGACCTGGTATCCCCTAACCTTACGCACATTTTGATAAAATAGAAAACAAGTGGATTTTATCATTTCTTTGGTGACACTATCTTGTATTTGTTTAAGGGGAACGTCACCATGTACTTCTTCTTGCATGCGGGAAAGAATAGCAGTCACTCTGTCTGGGGAATATGCACTAGTCCTCTCAAGTTCATCTTTTAGTTTTTCTAGACTATGCAATATTAACATGCATGGTTCACTATATATCCCTGGGTTTGCACCTTGTGCTAATGAATCTCTTAATTTTTTTATCTCATTACTAGTATTTGCAAATGAAGATTCTAGCACAGGTGAAACATTATCTACATTTTCCATGTTATATATATACATTACACCTAAAACAACAAGACTTTGGTAAATAATATATCTAGATAAAAGAATACAAATCTAAAATAGAACTTGTAATTTAATTCATCTACTCATCATCAATATTTTCATACTCACAACTGGATTTCCAAAAAGAATTGAAGACAACTATAATCTATAACATAACATCCTTAAATGGTTCAAATTTTGTAAATGAAACGCATGAAAGAAAAAGAATAAGAATACAAAGATTGTAAAGTATAAAACATTTGAAAATAATTGGGATAAAAAATATTTAATCTAATAGTTGCTACCATAAATAAACTCAAATTATATAGCCTTGAGAACATCAAAAAAATATAGAACATCAAAAATGCATCATTAAATGTATATTAACATCATCTGCACTCTAATTAAAAACATTAAAAACAACACGGAACACAAAGAGATGAAATTAAAAAGTTCCAACTAATGATGTTATAATAATCCTCCCCAAGTTGATCCTCTCATCCCAATCATCATACTTAATGTTTTGGTACTTGAATGTGTTGGTACTTGAATCATGTTTTGGTACTTAATGTTATTTTTTTAAGAGGAAGCATTTTCTCTTTCTATTACCATAAAGATTATTCTTGTTTTTGTAACTTAGTGTTTCTGTTTGTAGATTTTCAACTTTTTATTATGTAAATCATTCTTTGATACCCAAGTAGTCTAAAGGTTTTCTTGAATCTTATTTAGTTTTTAGATTTAAGTGCTTTCTCATTGTCTAATTTCTTAATCAAATCTAAACATTGTTTGATCCTTATTTCCTTCTAATACCAAAATCATCCTCTTTTCCTAACTATAAGAAGTCATAGTTCAATCCCACCATGGTTGTGAATCAAGCTAAAATTGGTATGATTGGGAATATGCATGATACTAAATTTATCATAATGGAGAAGAATCATTTGACCATGAGGCCTTTGTTGAGAAAATGGTAATCAAGATATAGCTTTGATGCACACAACCTTTCTTTGGATCTTGCAAATTTGGCTAGTAATATTAATCCTAGTAAAATGATTGATCTCCTTCATATACTATGTTAATTAATAAGCTATGTGGAAAGAAAGTACTTAAAGTTAAATAGGTAAAAGGATAAGCTCAAATCCCTTTGAGCAGGATACCTCTTTTCCCTCCATCCCAAGCTTTCATGTATTCCCTCCTATTGTTTTACTCCTTATCTATCTTATGCGCTTTATTTCTCCTCTCCACCAAATTCCCCACCTTGCCCTCTCCGCTCCTAGATCTCATCTCTAGCGCTTACTTCTATTATGATGCACATAGTTCTTTCTTTGTCTCCATATTAGTTCTCGCTAGTTTCTGTGAGCGACACTTCCCATGTTCCTCATCAGGATATTCCTACGCGTCTTTATCACTCCAATAACTCATTTATTATGTCACGACAAATTTATACACCACCTTCGATTTCTCATCTTGCCACTTTCATTCATGTCCTTAATCCTAGTGTACCTCTATCTACCCTTGACATTAATGTTTAAAGGCTTGTTGAGATGAAAAGTAATGCTGATTCCTTACCTAATGGAAACAAAAAAAGACATACATATAAAAATCAAACACAATTCAATTTCTATTAACAATTTTACATATCCATTTTTTGTTTGATTTTTGGATCCTAGATTTGAGATGCACAATGTTAAAGGAGATCCCATACACATTCAAAGTTCTTTAGTGCTACATATTTGATTTTTGTGTATACATGATAAGCGGCTGTATTAAGTTCTTCCCATGAAATTTAATAGCATATCTCCATTTCGGGTCTATTTTTAATATTGAAATTGGCCAATGCAAATATTGGGAATGTTAGATTGAAGTTTATTATTTTAGATTTTTGGATCAGAAACAAGGATCTATTAAAATATACATTCTTTAACATTTGCATGTGCATGAGATGAATGTTAAGAACTGTTGTTAGAGGCTACCACACTTCACTATGGATCTTCTAATGCTTCATCTACATCATCCCACCTTGTAAATCTCTAAAGAAAATTATTTCCAAAAAAGGATAGTAAAAATAAATGGAAATGACCATTGCAAATAAAACCAAGGCTTAATATATAAATGTTTCTAATATACTATGCACTCTAAAGCCTCCAACTTTTTTTTCTTTGTAAAATGTGCTTCCAAAATCTCTATGTTCTTAGTGTTTGCATGATTACACTTCCTCCTATTAGGCCATTAGATAAATCCCAAAGTTATTCCCAAAAGATATAATGAGAAAGAATTTTGTTATTAAATTGTAGAGTTAATTTTAATTATACTCAACATTTTATGGGTTTAAGGAATAATTGATTAAGGATTTGATTCATAAAAAAAAAAATTAGGTTGAGGGGGTTAATATTGGGGTCAATCCTTCAATTGTTCCTCCTAATGAAAATTTAAATATTTTACACTAAATAAATCTAATAAAATGGTTTTATATGAGGGTCATGAGATTGAGGTACATATACATGTTGACGAGCTTGAAATCATTGATTCGCCTGTGTATGTGAGGAATGATAATTTGTTGGTATTAATAAAAATTATAAGGGTACTTATTCTTCTTCTTATGTACTAGTGATTGACTTTTATAGAAATTTCTATGGACTAACTAGTATTCAAACTTAGGACCTCCCATTTGGTGTTAGGATGCTCTACTATTGAGCTAATGGCTCACATTGTGATGAGTCTTTTTATGACTTAGGTGTGTATCATTTCTCCAACACACTCCCTTGAGCCACAACATAGGTGTCAAATGCACCTAGCTTGGCTCTAATACCATACAAGAATACCAATTATGAGGACCTCCTATAAAAATATGACATGAAAAACCGTGAACAATATTTAAAAGATAATCCATAGTCTATCTTATTATTTATGCATATTTTCTAGGACCACCTATGCCCAAAACACAAAATAGTTTTTGTAAATACACCAATTAGATCTTATAAAATGCATTACTTAGATCAAATTATATGGTAAATTAAATATAATTAATGATTACTTTTTCTTTTAGTATGAAAGAGGTTAAATTCCAATATATGTTCTAGTGGGCTTGATTGAGTGACAAGGTGGAGTGATTGTTGTAATGAAGAACTTGCTAGGAAAGCTAACCAAGTTAAAATGTACACCTATACATACATCATTGTGGTAATATAGACCTATGTCATAAAACACAATTGAATCCTATTAGTTCCAAAGTATTTTAGCAAAGAAGAGATAGAGGAATTTCCAACATGAGGCATAATTCAATCATAATATAATAAAACCATTAATCCATAGTTCTATGTATAAATGGAATGTTGTAGAGGAAAAGATACACATTTAATTTGCAAGGCATAACTCAACACTATGAAAACATATAGTAGAATATTGTACATTATTCTCAGGATTTTTTCTTATTTGTGAGAAATGCAAACCTTCCATGCTAATTTTCTCTAAAACACACAAATATAGGGTGCAGTGTAATATCCCACCCTTTCCTAAATTTTTCCATAGCTAGTGATATGATAATATCCCAACAACTCTATGAATTTTAAAATTGAATGTTATGGACTATATTAAAATTATTTTGTGGACTAATAAACTAAAGAATATTCTTGATATTTAATTACACGTCTCTTGAGAAAAACAATGATTTAATATCTTATGAGTATTAAATTAGATTATGAGTATAATTTAAAGAATTATAGTCATGATTTTGTAATTTTCATGTAATAGACATAAATATCATTCATTTTGTTGGTAAAACTACATATTTAGAGTAATATTATGAAGGTTAAATTTAAATGGTTTATCTAACACTCAAATAATCATTCTAGACTAATAGTTGATTTAAAATTTCTTTTACAATGATTATTGATTATATTTAATAAAAAATACTTGATATTCCCACCAAGTTATTAAGGGTGCAAATCAACTATTGACATGGACTAAACTATTGCAAACAAGGTAAATATATAGTAGGAGTATCAACTAATGGTGAGGCACTTTAAGTCTAATCAAACATACAATATACCAAATAATATTAATGAAATAGTGGAGAAAATAAATAAATATTCAAACCTCATGAACACTAGATTATAATATGGAGAAACCCTTTCAAAAAATCCCACTACTAAAGAGATATGAAACTTTTATTAATATTCATAACAAGATTATAACAATCCAATCCACTCAATCTTCTTTAGTCTAATGTTTTGGCTATTTCTACATAACACTATTTAAACCTTATGTCATACATTAAATTATATATAGAGCAAGGGAAACAAGAAATGATCAATTAATTTATGTAATGAGTGGAAAAAAATCATGGTCCACAAGAAAAGAACCCATGCCCCACTATGCATTGGAACATGTACACAAAATATAAACTAACTAATGATATAGGACCTTAAATCCCATAACCTTGATAGTAACCACTCCCAATACTAGTGCTTTATGATGAAGATGTCAACTACAATAAGTCTCATCTATTATGAAAAGATGCTCCACTCTTCCCAATGTAACTCCTAGTACAATAATCATCACGATCTCCTTATTTAATTTTATTATAATAATATCTTGAGCCCATTGCTTACCTTTTCATTTTTTCTCACATATCACACTATAAAATTTTGGAGCTCATTTTCACTTTGCGAGAGTCTCTCGAGGGTTTTAATGGTGTCCAAATTGATATTTTTTAGCTTAATGCATCAAGCTCATTAATATTTTTAATTTTAAGAAAATATTAAAATCAAAGCTCTAGACTGTAATTTATGCCCTTTAGAAAGAATTTAGAAAAAAGCAACATTAAAGATAAGATTTTAAGTGAATGGAACACTAATCCCAACTTACACCAACCAAGTACAAATGGGTATTTAGCTTCATGGAGATTCATTCATGGTTGGTGATGGTGCATGAGTAGGCTAATAGAGGAAGAAAGACCATATGTTCATTAAGAAGAAATTGGGAGAAAAAATAAGCTAAGTTTAAATTTCTAATGATAAGAGGATCTTGATTGAATTATGGTATATTAGCAGAGAAAGAAGATATATATATATATATATATATAGCATATATATATATATATATATATATATGTATATATATATATGCAAAGAGGCAAGAGCAGAGTTCATATGAAGAACCAAGATAACATACTAGAGTAAATAAGCTTCGATAATAAAGGAATCTTGTAAGTATGGGGAAGAAAAATATATCAAACTAAATGCACTACCAAAAGATAGATCAATTGGGATTTTTTTATATGAAAGTGTGATATTTAATTGAAATCCTAATGTATTAATGTTGTATCTTCAACAATCTTGGAATGAGTACTTGGATGCCTATGTTGTCAAAAGATATTATTATTTTACTATTAATTCTCCTCATGTTGAAATTTCCATGAACTAGTTAGGATGCAAATCTCCACCACTAAGCTACCCACCCACTTTATGACAAGTCAATTTACGATTTAGGTATGCTAATTTTTTTGACACCTTCTTCACATTGTGAGATATTGCCAAATAATTATAATGGTCATTTGGTTTTCTGTGGATCATGAACCATGTAAGGGTGTGTTTATTGATCTTACTCACCAATAAAATGTATGCATTGAATAATTTTTGTTTTATCATCATTTTATCAACAAGAATATGCATATTTGAGGGTTTATTTAAAATTGACTAATGATATGTTGATTGAAACTATAGGATACATTATTTTACCTTAATTTTTTGGTCTAAAAGATGAGGGAAGTTCTTATTCTATGTCATATTATTTCTTCTTTAGATGTATCTCATATTTTATTTGGGTATCCATGGATAAAAGCAATATCAAGCAACATCATCTATGTCATGCCATTAAGGTATCAAATATGTTTGAACACTAGTAAAGAGGTTACAATTGCAAGAGATTCGTATATGCCTTTATTTTAGATTAAGTCATTTAACCTTAAATAATTTTAAGAACATACATAAGGATCCTCTCATATAAGTGCAAGGATTCTTTGCCTAATTTGTAAAAAATTTTCAAAAGGAAACAACCAATGGTGGAAAACTCAAGACAAGATGCAAAAATTCAGAATCTAAAGGGTTTCAAGCAATTGAGCTCGCAAAGTAGGTTATATTTTGGTTTTATATTTAAACATGTCCGCGCTAGTTTCAAAGAAATCATAAGCAAAGCAAACTTTAGCTCTAGAAGCTATTAAGTGATTGACATTTTCATTCTAAACATGGTTTTCATTAAAAAAATTACTCATGTAGCAAACACACTATATAATTCACAAAGAAGATTAGGGTTTTTAGCTTCATTTGTTATATGGAGATATTTTATTGTAATGTACGTAATCAATGATATGATTCTTGATTTTTTATAAGATTTAATATTATAACACCTTAACAAATCAAGCTATGACTTTGATGGTTCACTCCTACATGTATGAAATTTGCATTTTCATCTACAAGTTTGACCTTAAATTTGTAGTTATAAAATTATTTTGTGAGTTTGACCCTACATTTCTAGTCTTTAAGAATGTATTTATCTTCATTTTTTAGACTATGTTGAGAGCCATTATAATGTTTTTTTGCACTAACTTTCAGAGGAAAATCGTTTTTCCTTACTCAAACCCTTGGATTATGCAAAACGGGGAAGCAAAATACTATATTAAAATTGCTTTAAAAACTTTCAAACAAGTGCAATTTGAATTCAACAAATTTAAAAAAAATTGCATATAGCCCATTTCAAAATTAAACAAATACATGCATTTTGAACTCAAAAAAAATGGACTTTTAAATACCTCGTGCTCAATAGTCGAATTGGAATGATGAAGTTTGAAGAGAGGACCCGAAAAATGCTTTTTCTGGTGAAAGAAACTTTGTTGGGTCGCCGTTTGGATGATGTTTGCCGCGCGCAGGGAGACAGTGACTTCACTGGAAATTCACAGTAAAAATGTGAAAGTGAAAGCTTTTTTTCTGATTTTGTCATATTCAAGGGGTTCGGTCGAACCTGGGTTCGGCCGAACCCACTTAAATATTGTTTTTTTAATGGGTTTTTCAATGGTTCAGCTGAACCCAGTTGATATGGAGAGGGGGAAAAATTCAAAATTTCCTTCCTCTCCAAAAGTGTAAACCACTTATGTAGCTTCACCCTATTATCAAGGGTCTTTGGAAAGAGGGAAGTTGCATGCTTTAAAGAAAGAATTTTTCCATTTTTCCATACTATCTTAGATGGTAGTCAATAGTTAGACTCGTCTATGGTCATTTCAGAAGCCCTACATCATTAGATGATCAAAGTTAGGGAAACTAAGACAATTGGTATCTTAGGAGAAGCTCCCTAACAAAAGAGGGTCTGGGACCAATATGATCAGCTTACCTTGCAAACCTCTGAGTTGCATTTTAGAAGGGTGAATGATGCATTTCTATATGTAATCATTAATCAATTGATAGGGGATGCAAGATTTAGATTGACCAAGGATGCCATGGGGTTCATTGCTGAATGGGGGAAATGGTATATTCAGTACCCCAAGTTTACATACTTCAGATTGTATGGATTTGATGGGAACCCTCACTTATTTCCGAGGTGTTCCAGTAATAGAATTGTAAACATGGAGTTCATTTATTAGGTGATAGGGGTTAATCTAAGGTTTTCCAACAGCCACAAGGCAAGTGCACATAATGTGCCAGCAAAAGTGATCAATGATGACCTAGTCAATTTAAAGTTGGGTTTATATACTATGAGGAAACATTTTTTATCCAAAGCATAAGATGTAGGCTTTGCTTCCTACAATTTTTGAGCAGTACTTTAATTTTTTGGAGAACTTTTGGGCAGATCTTCAAGATGATTATGACTTGAGAAAAAGGAACTATGAGAGGTTACCTCTTCCATTGATGATTGAATTAGAGGTTAAGGAGGACATTCCTGACACATTTTCAGATGATGGAGTGGTCTTGGATCCTGCTTATGAAGCTGAGAATATAGGAACTAAGAACTTAGACCTGGTGAACTGGAATGAAGAGGAAACCATTGATATAAAATAGATTTCTAGAACAGTTTTGGACAGAAGCATTCAATGGGTGCTATTGAGGACCAAGGAGCCAGGGACTCAAAATTCAAAGAAGAAGAAGGTTACCCAAGGATACCAAAGGAGTAGAAGGAAAGAAGCTCCAAAGGAGCGGTTGGAATTCCTTCCTCCTACTTCTACAGAGGAACCTAATCTAGCAGTGCTTGCTCAGGATGTACTTGAGGAAGAAGAAGGAGAAGTTGTTGCTGCTATAAAAGGAGTTGTTGTTGATATAGGAGGAGAAGACACATCTCAACCCATTATATCAACATATATTGTAGGGGAAGCCTCTACACAACATCACATGATTAAACAAACAATTGGAGAGGTGCCAACTAAAAGTTTACAAAAGGAGCTTGAAATATCAAAGGGAAAAGAAGTTGAGCTAGAGATTCATGATGTGGAGGCAGATTCAAAGGCCACTCGCTCTAACAAAGAAGTTCCAGTGGATGAAAAAGATACATATGAGGTAAGTACTGAAAATGTCCTCACCCTTGAGGATCAGTACAAATTGTTTGAAGAAACGAAGAAGGTTGCTGATGACAAG